>CM026299.1:7767585-7805958 GCA_014851415.1 Cnaphalocrocis medinalis | reverse complement strand
CGATGATGACGATGACGATGATGATGATGATGATGACGATGATGACGATGACGATGATGATGATGATAATGGATGATGACGATGACTATGATGATGATGATGATGACGATGACGATGATGATGATGAGATGATGATGATGACGATGATGATGACGATGACGATGACGATGATGATGACGATGATGATGATGATGATGACGATGACGATGACGATGATGATGATGATGACGATGATGATGATGACGATGATGATGATAATTTAGTTAAGTGATGATGCAGTAAGCTAGTGTTAGTCCCCTGGGTTACCTGTCATACCTCCGCTCGTCGTGGTGTCTGCGCGCGCGCCCGCGCCGCTCCCACGAGCGAGAGCGACGCCTGCGTCTGTCGTCCTTGTCGCACCGCAGCTGTAGCAAATAAAATATGTTTACAATGTATTTTTTTTATATAAACTATAGGCCAACGCTTGACCACAATCGTACCTGATGGATGGAAAGTGACGATGAGGTGTAGGATGACACGCGTTTGCCTAGAAGATGCCTGTTCACTCTTGCCTCAAAGATGTCCAGATTATATACCCAAAACTGGAATTCAAGCCCAAAAAATCTACTACAATGTTGCTACTGCAATAAAATGATCGTACCATAGTAGGTATACCCGTTTTATCTAAAAACACTCGCTGATGTGATTCAATAATTTTAAAAAATAATTTTCTTAACTTTATTTCATTTAAATACAAGACACTTTAATAAAAACTTAACCATCGATAGTTTTCACTTCAGGTTAATAAGACTTGTATCTATCTACCCACAACATTTTAACAATGTATGAAACTTGACAGTTTAGTCTGCATAATAAGAAAATAAAGCCAAAAAGGTTGGCGAAACCTAAGAATTCCAAAGAGCAAGCAGGCAGAGTTTTGTTAAAAATCGTACCTGTTGTAGTTTCTGGGCCAAACGGCGATCACGAAACATTCGCTCTTTTGGATGATGGATCGACCGTTTCGATGATTGATTTTGAGTTAGCTGACCAATTAGGTCTGTCAGGTCGCGAAGACCGTATTCATATCGAAACCGTGACAGGTTCCCGGGGGGGTGTTCGTTCAAAATTAGTGAATTTCGGCATACGGGGCAAAAATTGTTCAGATATCTTCAACATTAAAAACGCCCGAGCAATTTCAAATTTGTCACTGTCGCCGCAATCAGTTTCTCCAGATGACCTCCAATCTTTTCCACATTTGATCGATATCGCCGAACAGCTCGCTTATGTTGATGGGTCTCCTAAGATTCTGATTGGCATAAGTGATTGGCAGATGATCCGGCTCGAAGGACCAACATGTGAGCTATGGGAGTGAACTGTGTAAATGAAAGATAGATTTAAATAAGTAAATAAAAATATAATATGAAAATAGCAAACCACCGTTACACAACTTGACAGATGACAACTAACAAAGGAAAAATCACACACCGTTTTTATCTTATAAATAAAGTGGCTTTCTAACCAGCCTGCGGACATGGTCATAATGAAACAGTCGTTAATGAATTGAGGCAGCGTTTTTACATTTTACGACTAAGGCCGACTGTTCGTAGCGTCGCTTCATCGTGCTTGAAGTGCCGAATCAAGAAAGCTGCTCCAGTAACTCCACCAACCGGTGATTTACCAGACGTTCGACTGCAACACCATCAGCGCCCTTTTACCTTTTGCGGCTTAGATTACTTCGGTCCATTAGATGTTACCATTGGCCGAAGGCGGGAGAAGCGCTATGTCGGTTTGTTCACATGCTTGGTAACGAGAGCCGTTCATTTGGAGGTGGTGCACAGTTTGTCTGCGGATTCCGCCATTATGGCCCTGCGTCGGTTTATCGCTCGAAGAGGATGTCCCCAGCGAATATACTCTGATAACGGAACCGCTTTTGTTGGGGCTAGTAGGGAGATAATCGACTTTGGCAGCCTGTTACCGATTTCGCTGTCGATAAGAAAATTGAATGGCACTTTCTACCCCCAGCAGCACCTTTTATGGCGGGAGTTTGGGAGCGTTTAGTCGGCACCGTTAAGAGAACTCTAGCTGCTATTTTATCGGAGCGCAGCCCTAAGGAAGAGACACTCGTCACGTTGTTGGTGGAGGTTGAGAACGTGGTTAACTCAAGGCCGTTAACACATGTCCCGGTTGCTGCCGATGAGGAGCCGGCTTTGACACCCAACCATTTCCTCTTGGGATCGTCTTCTTCACTGCCCCACACCAATGAACCATTGACAGACGACGTGTTGCAGGCGAGGTCTGCCTGGAAGAAGGCGATGAGGCTCGCAGATCATTTCTGGACCAGGTGGGTTCGAGAGTACCTTCCAACTCTGGCCCCTCGATGTCACCCAAATTGCTCTCGGGAGAACTTAAAGTTTGGAGATATTGTTATAATTTGCGACAGTGGCTCACCTAGAGGAGTTTGGCCGAAAGGCAGGATTACGGCGACATATCCAGGAAAAGATGGCACGGTGCGGGTGGCGGATGTCGCCACTGCGGCGGGAACGCTCAGGCGACCAGTTCGCAAACTTGTAAAGATTTGCGAGGGTTAACATATTTTTTGTTTTAGTTTTTATATAGGAAGATAATTTAATTAGTTTGTTATGTTTTCAATGTGTTATTTCATGGTTGTTTAGTTTTGTTTAAGTCTAGCCAGCCTGTAGTCTGATTATCTAGTAAGACTGAGCCTTACGGGCGGGAGTATGTCGACTACAGGCTGGTTAGAAAGCCACTTTATTTATAAGATAAAAACGGTGTGTGATTTTTCCTTTGTTAGTTGTCATCTGTCAAGTTGTGTAACGGTGGTTTGCTATTTTCATATTATATTTTTATTTACTTATTTAAATCTATCTTTCATTTACACAGTTCACTCCCATAGCTCACATATACAGTATACGCCTACGACCCTACGCTTACGGCAACTTTTACATACCGTAATATAAAGCCTACGTTTTCATTCACAAACTGAAAATGTGGTTTTAGTTACTTCATAAACCAATAAAGTAGGTAATAATAAAGTTCATTAAAAAATGACATGGAATGCAAATATTGATTGGTAGGTAGTAAAATAAGATTTAAAAAGACAAATAAACAATCAAAATACTTTTATAGACATAAAAGTTTTAATAGGGCAAGTTTATCAAATTGAAACAGACATGATTGTGGTAATTACATTATGGATTCGTAACGAGAAGTATTTTTGTAACAAGTCTAAACATAACCCTACCCATACCTTTGGTGACGAAAAAATTAAATAAGCAATCAGATGATTTGGAGATCCAAACAATTTTTTTATAATCCCTTACTCTCTTTAGGGGTTCCTTAATGTTACATAGCCATAGTGCTTTTAAGATATACTCAAGTCGACTAGTACCTAAATTTATTCAAGGTAATTCAAAAACGTTCATCTTTTTACTTGTGTTTTTTACAATAAGTACCCACTGAAAGTGATCCTAAAGTATTGTCCAAAATTTCATCGATACATGAATAAGTTGTTCACCGATAAGAGCTTACCAAGTACCTTTTGACCTTTTCCACTCGGGTTGAGCATGATTTCAGCTTAGTCAACGACCTGTATTCATAACATGTGCTTGTGAAGAGTGACCCTGTGGCCAAAGAATTCCCCTGAAAAAGATCAATAAGTGTCACGAGAGGACTCCGAGAAAGAAGATCTCTTGTCCTAAATCTAATAGATTAAAAGACCTGAATATTTTAAGTTTGTCGTTGATTTTTAATTTTTTTTTCTTACTTATAGAGAATGTAGAAGACATTCTCGTAAAAATATCGGATGTACAGTCAGCCACACACCAGGCTACCACAACCGTTCAAAGTTCCTCAATTGATATTTAACCTAATGTGTATGACAGTAAGTTGAGAGTCGATCGAAGAAATTTGTCAGTTTTGTATACCTACTTTGATGTGTGGCTGTCTGTATCTACTCAACTGAGGAGATAGGTAACGTGCTTAAAATAGCTACAGAATTTTATCGCCTGTTTGTCTTTTACTTGTTCATATTAATTGGTTTAATGTTTATATGATTACAGCGTTATTTTTAACTATCTTGACTCTGGTTTGAATTTTTCTTAATTATCTTTATATTATCTTTATTTATCTTATCTTGAATGCGTTTTAGACTGAATCTATGAGTTCACTTGTAAGCCGAATTACATAAAGACATAGGTAGAGCCACTGGTAGTTTTTATACTGTAATTCTAGTCTGAAGCACTCTCGCATAGCAACAAAATACAATTATATCAGCGTTCCAGGCAAAAACTGTTACCGTGTGGTTTTTAATGCTTTTGCAGGTTCCGCAGAGTTTTTAAATTAAAAGCTACAGTATTGAGTTTACTGCACTCACCGTTCACTCATGTCATAAGCGATTACATTTGTGTTAGATTAAATAACAAAATATATACTGTGGCGCCACCTATAATATCTGTGCTGTACTTGTATTTTTTTTTTAATAAAGTCAGTCTGTCGTCCATCCTCCTGCGTTTCATTAGAGGTTATGGGCTAATTACGCATTTTAATCTTTTTTGGTGGAAATATAGTGCAAAAATGTCTACAAATCTTATTGCGAGTATTACCAAACTACGCGGAAGAGAAAATTATGAAGATTGGGCGTTTGCTGTGGAGAACTACCTCGTTTTAGAAAGCATGCAACAGTGTATCACAACCGTCGGCGATTCAAATGACGCGAAAGCAAGAGCCAAAATAATATTAACGATTGATCCCAGTTTATTTGTGCATATCAAAAGTGAATCAACAGCTATGGGATTGTGGCAGAAGCTCAAAAAGTTATTCGACGATAATGGATACACGAGGCGCATCGGATTACTTCGTACTCTTATATCAATTCGTCGAGAAAATTGTGAATCAATGTCGCAATATGTAACTTCGCTGTTAGAAACAAGTCAGCGATTGAACAATACAGGATTCAAAATTAATGATGAATGGGTCGGTTCCTTGTTGTTGGCGGGATTGCCTGAAAAATTCGAGCCAATGATCATGGCGATCGAACATTCTGGTATTGAGTTAACATCGGACGCCATTAAATCAAAGTTACTGGATATGGAGGACGGAAGTGAAGTTGGTACGAGTTCTACACAGAATGCGTTCGCGGCAAAAGGTTGGCAACATAAAAACCGTACGCACGCGCAAAAACAAACGTCATCACAACAAAATGTCAGAACAAATGTCAGATGTTTTAAGTGTAAACAGTTGGGGCATTTCATGAATAAATGTAAATACGAAAGCCCGAAAAGCAAAGAATCCAATGCTTTCAGTGCAGTATTTCTCAGTGGCAACTTCAATCAAACGGATTGGTACGTGGATAGTGGTGCCAGCTGCCATTTAACGTGTAGAAAAGATTGGTTGACGAACACAACAAATCAACAGCGTGTGCACGAGATAATCATCGCTGATAAGACAAAAATACCTGTTGAAGGATGTGGTGATGTGCAAATTACTACTGTTGTTGGAGATACTGAACAGAAGAACATAGTGATGGGAGTGCTTCATGTACCAAACTTGGCTACTAACCTGTTATCCGTCAGTCAGTTAGTTAGCAAGGGAAACACAGTGACATTTGATGTAGAGCACTGTTATATTTATAACCAAAAAAGAGAACTTGTAGCTACTGCAGATCTAGTAGGAGGTGTTTATAAATTGAGAATCAAACAAGTAGATTGTTTGTTGACTTCAGTGTCTGGAAGTATATGGCATAGAAGATTTGGTCACCTCAACAGCAAAGATCTTAATGTGATGAGAGATGGTGCTGTGAAAGGTATGTCATATCCGGACAAGGCTCAGGATAGTAAAACAAACTGCATTGTGTGCTTGCGAAGGAAAGCAGGCCAGGTTGCCATTCAATCATGTAGGCAACAGAGGCAAGGAACTTCTCGAAGTCGTACATGCAGATGTTTGTGGACCTATGGAGGCTAGATCTATTGGAGGAAGAAAATACTTTTTGTTGTTCGTTGATGACTACAGTCGGATGGCATTTGTATATTTCTTAAAGACCAAAGATGAAGTATTCTCACATTTTAAGACATTCAAGATGTTAGTAGAAAATCAAACAGGTAGGAAGCTGAAAGTGTTGAGGACAGACAATGGGACAGAATTCTGTAGTAAGAAATTTGAAGATTTCTTAGAACTTTCTGGAATTGTTCACCAAAAGACTTGTCCATACACACCAGAACAGAATGGTCTCTGCGAGCGGTTTAACCGCACAGTGATTGAAAAAGCGAGATGTTTGTTATTCGATGCGGGACTACATAAGCGTTTTTGGGCAGAAGCAGTGAACACTGCTGTTTATTTACGCAACAGGTCCATTGCATCAGGATTGGATAATAAAACGCCTTTAGAGATCTGGACTGGAGCTAAACCAGATGTTAGCAATCTACGTATCTTTGGAAGTAAGGCCATGGTACATATACCAAAAGAAAAAAGGTTGAAGTTGGACAGAAAATCGACTCAGTGTATTCTTGTTGGCTACTCAGATAATGTAAAAGGTTACAGAGTATACAATCCCAACAATAACAGTATAGCTGTAGCCAGAGATATTGTAGTGATTGAGGAGGGGATTGAACAGAAGCAAGATGTGATACACCTTGATGGGATGATGACACATATGACATCTTTCCAATGAAAGAAGAAACAGTGCCAAGAAGTACCCAAGAAGTAGGGGATATGAGCAACATAAGAACATTGGAGATGGAGAATCAGGAGAAGAAAGAAGTACTGAGCCCCAATGATAGTTCTGGTACTGATAAGACCTGTGAAGAGGGTGGAGATATGCTGGAGGCTGTGCCAGATCGTGTTCCCCCCGAGGTCCGAACAGGGAAGCGAAGACGCAAGACACCTGATCGTTACGGTTTTGGTAATGTGTGTGTCGATCAAACCAGTGATACTAGTGCAAGTGAAATATCTCTTGATGAAGCGTTAAACGGACCAGAAAGTGAACAGTGGAAGTTAGCTATACAAAGTGAGTTTAAATCATTCAAGGACAATGATGCTTGGGAGTTAGTTGACATGCCACCCAGTGGCACTATTGTACAGTGTAGATGGGTTTTCAAACGCAAGCTTGATAGTAATAATGAAGTCAGATATAGGGCCAGATTAGTTGCTAAGGGCTTCACCCAAAGGCCAGGCATTGATTATGATGATTGTTTTTCACCTGTAGTTAGACATTCCACTTTGAGATTGTTATTTGCTTTAGCGGTCCAGCTACATTTAGATATTTGTCACTTAGATGTTGACACTGCTTTTTTAAATGGTTTTTTAAATGAAAAAGTGTACATGATGAAACCACCAGGGTTACATATTAGCGATGATGATGAAAATAAGGTGTTGCTATTGAAACGGGCTATATATGGCTTAAAACAATCATCAAGGGCATGGTATCAACGAGTAGAGGAACTACTTCAGTCCTTAGGTTATAAAAAATGTAAACTGGAACCATGTGTGTTTACTAAGATTGATAAAAATGTAAAGATCATCATAGCTCTGTATGTTGACGATTTCTTTGTATTCTCTAATAATGAAAAAGAAACTATTTTGTTAAAAGAAAGTTTGTCATCCAATTTTAAATAAAAGATTTGGGATGTATTAAAGATTGTCTAGGTATGAGGGTTGTTGTAGATAAAGAGAATGGAACTGTAACTTTAGACCAAGAAAGCTATATTGAAGAATTGCTGTTAAAGTTCAATATTTCAGATTGTAAGTCTGCAGAGACACCAATAGAATCCAAACTAAATTTAACTAAGAGTGAGAAATGTGACAGTAAATTACCTTATCAGAAACTGATTGGTTCACTTATGTATTTAGCTGTGCTTACACGTCCTGATATTGTTTTTTCTGTAAACTACTTGAGCCAGTTCAATAACTGCTATAATAAGGAACATTTTACTTATGCGAAAAGAATTCTTAAGTACTTAAAGAAGACAAAATCTTTTTGTCTAAAGTTTTCAGCTAGTGGTAATAGTCAGTTAGAAGCTTTTGTAGATGCAGACTGGGCCAGTAATATAATTGATCGAAGATCCTATACTGGATACTTTTTTAGGCTGTCAAATTGTGCAATCTCTTGGGAAACCAAGAAACAGGCTACTGTGGCATTGTCTAGTACAGAGGCTGAATATATGGGTATATCGGAGAGTTGTAAAGAAGCTGTGTATTTGCGAAATTTATTGTCTGAATTAAATGAGGAAACTTATCCTATACCTATATACAATGATAATCAGTCAGCCCATAAGCTGTGTGTCAATCCTATTCACCATAAAAGATCTAAACATATAGATTTGCGCTATCACTTTTGTAGAGAAAATGTGGCTAATGAAATTGTAAAAATTAAATACTTGTCCACTTCAGAAATGCCTGCAGATCTATTAACTAAAGGGTTATGTAAAATAAAACATTGTAAGTTCTTGAAAATGTTTGGTTTATTTGATAAAAATATAAAATAACTTCTTGTTTCTTGGAGAATTTGTTAAATTGTTAAAATAGGTATACAGATACTTGATGTATGTATATTGTGTTTGTGTCTCAGTTATTTTGTTAAGTAGGGGTGTTAGATTAAATAACAAAATATATACTGTGGCGCCACCTATAATATCTGTGCTGTACCTGTATTTTTTTTTAATAAAGTCAGTCTGTCGTCCATCCTCCTGCGTTTCATTAGAATTTGAAACCGAGACAGATACATTTTGTATCGGTAAACGTTTACATCCGTTTGGCCACCAGTTTTAACAACCATTCTGAACATTTTCTTCCATTACTTTTTCAAAGTCAATGACGTGAATTGTCCATTTTGAGAAAATTTTAACGAGTTTGTAGAACAAATGTTTGATTTAGTTGGAAGTGGTTAAAGGGATTTAAATGTTTTCCAGTAGCTAGTAAAGAATCAAAGAAGAAACGAGGATTAGAACCTCGTATACGTCATACATCAATATGACTTTTAAAGGTTGAGAGGAAGATTGTTAAATATTATATTGTTGCGGGTACGGGGTACGTAAGATTCAAGTAAAATGCCAAAGTCACAAAAAGACAATTAATTTATTCGACAAGTAACAAAAACACAATTAAAACACTAAATCACACTTAAACGCACTAAAATCTTCCTTAAACACTTCGCAGGTAATACACTAGATCACTCTTAGTTCGCAGGAGAATAATCGCTTTCCAAATTGGAACTCACTTCTTCGCTGTCCAAATCAGAACTGACTCGTCGGCTCGCCCGTCCCGCTTTTATACTAGCACAGGCGCGGGCGAGACCTTACTAGAAGGGAATAGAACATTCTCGATCTTTTCTCTCGTAACTTCGATTGAGACTTTGTAGACATCGGACATGTTGCTACGTATTAGGGCTTCGAGAGATTTCTACATAGTTCCCGATGTTTCTCGTAGCTTCTCGAACGTTCGATGGAGAGTTCGATAATTTTCTATTCCGAATGCGTAGGTTCGGGGGCGACTATGCGTGTATAACGTAGTACACAACGAAATAATAGACCTTACTCGTTTGAGACAAGCTCTATTTCCGTATGCAGGGGCACATAGTCGTAACATTACCCCCCTCTTAGTCATGCTCGTCCCGAGCATCATTGGACCCATGGTAACGAGCCAACCGATCAATGTGAACAATTTTAGGTTTTCCTCTTGTTCCTTGTTTGATCCGATAGGTTAAGTCGTTCAGTCTAGTAATAATCTTGTATGGCCCTTCCCACCTTGGCTGGAACTTCGGTGATTTGCCTTTCTTCCTGAGTGGGTTGTGTAACCAAACCAGACCCCCTTCCTCGAAACCGTCGGTGTTGGCTTTGCGGTCATAACGGGTCTTCATTCTTTCGCTGGACTTTAGACTACAGTCTCTAACTAGAGCGTGTACTTCATCCAGGCGCTTCTGTAGGTCAGCCGCATATTCGGTTACTGGTTTTGGAGCTTCTGGCGGTGTCCCAGTCAATGCATCTACCGGAAGCCGCATTTCTCGACCAAAGTTTACCATTGCTGGGGTAGCGCTTGTACTATCGTGGATCGCAGATCGGTAGGACAGTAGGAAAAGCGGTATGTACTGGTCCCAGTCTCGTTGATGCTCGTCGACAACTTTGGCCAAGTGGTTTTCCAACGTTTGGTTGAATCTCTCGACCATGCCATCGGATTGCGGGTGTGCTGGAGTAGTACGGGTCTTATGCATACCCAACAGTTGACAGACCTCCTGAAACAGTGCTGACTCGAAGTTTCTTCCTTGGTCTGAATGTATCTCTAGGGGTACACCAAATCGGCAAATCACCTCGTGGACTAACTTCTTAGCGACCGTCTTTGCTTCTTGATTAGGCGTAGCGAAGACTTCAGGCCACTTAGTGAAGTAATCTTGGACCACAATGATGTACTTGTTTCCTTCATCGGATTCTGGAAAGGGGCCAGCTACATCGACTGCGATTCTTTCCCATGGAGCGCCGACGTTGTACAGCTTGAGTTTGCCCTTACTCCTGGTTTGTGGGCCCTTTACTGATGCGCAAGTCGTACATTTCTTGCACCAGTCTTCGACGTCCTCCCGACAGTGTATCCAGTAGAATCTCTGTCTCAGCTTCTCTAAGGTCTTCTTCACGCCTAAATGTCCTCCGGATACCCCATCGTGTATGTATCTCAGTAAGGAAGCAACTTGTTTACGGGGTACAATCAGCTGTAACGTTGTTTGGTCCCCTTTAGGTGTTTCCCATTTCCTGAAGAGTACTCCATCTTTAACCTCCAAACTGTCCCATTGCGCCCAGTAACTTTTCGTAATGGGGCTTGAAGATGCTACTTGGTTCCAAGAAGGTTTTTGACCTACTTCTTTCCATTCAAAGATTTTCCTTAGGTCTCTATCCTCTTTTTGAGCCTTTTTGATAGCGTCTTCACTCCATTCATTATCAAGACCCTGGGTGGTTATCATCCGGACTTCTTCTTTGGTTTCCGTCCTAGAGCAGTGACTGCAGGCCTCTGGACAAGGTCTTCTTGAAAGAGCATCGGCATTCAAATGCGTTCTACCACTCCGATGTTCGGTAGTGAAGTTGTACTCTTGAAGTTGTTCTAGCCACCGTGCCACTTGTCCTTCAGGGTTCTTAAACTGCAAAAGCCATTTTAACGCAGCGTGATCTGTCCGCAAGGTGAACTGTCTTCCAACGAGATACTTGTTGAAATGTTGTAGAGTCTTCACTACAGCCAACAGTTCCTTACGAGTCACACAGTAGTTCCTTTCGGGTTTCGAGAGTGACTTACTGAAATAAGCTATCACCACTTCCCGTTCACCTTGTTCTTGCGACAGAACTCCGCCTATGCCAGTGTTGCTGGCGTCGGTGTCCACGATAAACCTTCCTTCTCTGTTGGGGTAGCCAAGTATAGGACTGGTGCAGAGGTGTTCTTTTAATCTGATAAAAGCTTGATTGCATTCCGAGTCCCAGGCAAATATTCGTTTATCTTCCGTGAGCCGATGGAGTGGTTTAGCGATGTCGGAGAAGTTCTTTACGAAACGCCGGTAGTATGCGCATAAGCCCAAAAATGATCTCACGTCGGTCTTGTTAGCTGGTATAGGCCACTCTTGGACAGCTTTTATCTTCTCTGGATCGGTCCTTACACCATTCGATGAGATAATGTGTCCTAAGTAGGCGACTTCTTCCTTGAAAAACGTGCATTTCTTTGGGCTGAGTTTTAAGTTTGCTTCTCGTATTCTGGTGAAAACCTTCCTTAGGTTACTAACATGCTCCGTGAAATTTCGTCCCATGACAATGATGTCATCCAGATAGACCAGGCATGCATCTCCCAGTAGTCCAACCAGCACCCTTTCCATTAACCGCTCGAATGTCGCCGGAGCGTTACAAAGACCAAAGGGCATGACGTTGAACTGCCACAGTCCATTCCTAGTTCCGGTCGTAAATGCCGTCTTCTCTTTGTCTACTGGATGGATGTCTACTTGCCAGTAACCACTCTTAAGGTCCACTGTTGAGAACCACTTCATGCCGCTCAGCATGTCCAGGGTGTCGTCTATACGGGGCAAAGGGTAGCTGTCCTTCTTAGTTGCATTATTCAACAACCGGTAGTCCACACAAAACCTGGTGCTGCCGTCTTTCTTCTTTACCAGGACTACTGGCGAAGACCACGGGCTTGTTGAAGGTTCTATGATGCGGTTCTTCTGCATCTCGGCAATCATGTCTGCTACCTCCTTTTCTTTGGCAAATGGAAGGCGTCTAGGCCGCTGCTTAATTGGTGGTGCGTCACCCGTATCTATGCGGTGTTTAACGAGACCTGTCCTTCCCAAATCATGGTCACCCTTTGAAAATATGTCGTTAAAATCAAGTAACAACCTTTTAGCTTGTTGAAGTTCCCGTTCAGAGAGCTTGTCCTTACAATGTGCTAGGAGCGGCGTGACGTCATCTCGTTGACAGGATTTCGGTTCCCGGGCTGTTTTCAGTCTCCTTATTGATTGACCTGCGTCGCACTGTCCAATGACACAGTCTCTTCGTAGCTGCACTTCATCTCCGCTAAGATTGATGACTCGCACTAGCGCTCCTTTTCCGGTCATTGCCAGCGTTCTTGCTGTGATCCAACTTGGATGGTCGCCGCAGTTTTCTATAACGACGCTTCGTCCTTGACACACATTGTGAGGAAATCTAACTTTGACCAGAGTTTCAGACCTCGGCGGTAGGGTCGTGGTTTTTAGGCAGTAAACTGCGCATGATCTCGCTCCCTCTAGGAATACTTCTTGTTCCGGGAAACTAAGCACTCCTTTAGAGACGTCCACCACACACTTCTGGTCTCTTAAAAAGTCCAATCCGATGATGCAATCGTCAGTGATATCTGCTATGAGCACACTGTATTCAAAGGCCTGTTCTCCAAGGGTTATCTTCGCCATCGTCTCACCGAAGACGGTAACTGGCTGGCCTGTTGCTGTTTGAAGCTGAACGGTTGGTCTGCGATTCCACATAATAGTCCTTTTCAGTAGTTCTGGACGCACTATTGTTCTTGAAGCACCGGTGTCAATAGTAAAGTGACACGTTATGCTGTTCAGCTGTCCAACCACTGTTAGGTTGTTCCCATTGCCAATCTGTGATACAGTGACGGTAGGGGCTCGATGTTGACCAGCCAGCGCCCGCCCCGCGGCCCTGGCTCCCTTTAGTTTAACGACAGCTCTTCTGCGTCCACCTGTGTAGAGGACGCTACTGTCGTTTTACGCGGCCATTTTCGCTTGGGGCAACTACTCCGAATATGGCCCCTCTCGCCGCAGCCATAGCACATCGGACCCAAAGAGGGGTTTTCCTTTGCCACAACCTCCCGAATTCGATGTTTTCTAGAGTCCTGATGCACGGCTTCCACCTCCAAGGCATGGGCTAGAGCTTCCTGCAAGGTCTGATGATGTCCCAGCTTCACGGCATGTCTGACATCTTCGTCCCTAATGCCATCATAGAAAGCTTGCGGGATCATTGATTCCACCATCGTCGGGCATGACACGTATGCACGTCGGACTAGCCTCTCGATTTCCGCCGCCCATTGCTGTAGGCTCTCACCAGGTTTCTGTTGTCGATCGCGGAGTTGTGCTCTATACGCGTGTTCCAGGTGTTTGTCGCTGTACCTGCCCTCTAGTGCTCTTTGGAGAGCACCTAAAGTTCTGTTATCCAAAGGCAGGTTCTCCAATGTAAGCAGGGCATCCCCACGAAGAGCAAGAGTCAAAGCTAACATTGATTCTTCTTCGTTCCACCCCTTTCCTTTAGCCACCGATTCGAACTGATACCAGAACGCTGCCCAAGACGTCGTTCCATCGAAGTGGGGTACTTCGACTTTCGGGGAATCCGATACTACTGAAGCACCCCGGGTCTCCACTCTTGCCATCTTGGTATGCAGCTGTTGCATCTCAGTATCCATCTGGCACAGGCGATTCTCGTGTTGGGTGAATCGATCTTCATGTTGGGTGAGTCGATCTTCATGTTGGGTAAGTCGATCTTCGTGTTGGGTCTTGATGCTTAACACGTCATCCTTGAGAGCATCGATCTGTTTTTCTAATACTTCGTGCTTCTTCTCAATAGCACCCAACAAGCTCTTGCCTAGCTCTTCCTGACGGCGGGCTTGGTCTTCCCTGAGCTCAGCAAGCAGTCTGGCTTGCTCTTCCTGGCGAAGGTCTTGCTTTTCCTGGTGAAGGTCTTGCTTTTCACTCAGTTTAGCAAATTGTGCTTCTTGAAGGCGGGCTAGCTCCTCCTGGCGGATGGCTTGCGTCTTCAGCATTTTAAATATATCTGCAATCTCCATAGGCCCAATCGGTGTTTGTATCGATCCCTCTGTTGAAGTACCTTCACCCTCTTGCACAGCCACAGCCGCGGTTTGACTCCTCGTTACTCGACCCTCACTGTCTTCTCGTGGTGTAAGTGGCATCTTGAATCCCGCTTCTGACACCAATTGTTGCGGGTACGGGGTACGTAAGATTCAAGTAAAATGCCAAAGTCACAAAAAGACAATTAATTTATTCGACAAGTAACAAAAACACAATTAAAACACTAAATCACACTTAAACGCACTAAAATCTTCCTTAAACACTTCGCAGGTAATACACTAGATCACTCTTAGTTCGCAGGAGAATAATCGCTTTCCAAATTGGAACTCACTTCTTCGCTGTCCAAATCAGAACTGACTCGTCGGCTCGCCCGTCCCGCTTTTATACTAGCACAGGCGCGGGCGAGACCTTACTAGAAGGGAATAGAACATTCTCGATCTTTTCTCTCGTAACTTCGATTGAGACTTTGTAGACATCGGACATGTTGCTACGTATTAGGGCTTCGAGAGATTTCTACATAGTTCCCGATGTTTCTCGTAGCTTCTCGAACGTTCGATGGAGAGTTCGATAATTTTCTATTCCGAATGCGTAGGTTCGGGGGCGACTATGCGTGTATAACGTAGTACACAACGAAATAATAGACCTTACTCGTTTGAGACAAGCTCTATTTCCGTATGCAGGGGCACATAGTCGTAACAATATTTTAGTACAAGTACGTAGCTAAAGCTAAGTTACAACATCCGTTATTTCTAATGAAACTTGCGGGCATTAACTGCTTCTTAACGCATTTAATAAAAATGAAAAGACCATTTTCATTATCACCACGGAAACTTATAAAAATAGAGGGTAATTTACACGTGCAAATTCTCTTGTTATTAAAATGCGGAGATGAGCACGCGGGTTAAGTATAGCAGGTATAGAAATTAAATATGTGAGCCGGACGGAAAGTAGGTACTTACACCTTACATCCCCAATGTAGCTCACTTTAGTAAAATAAAACATTTTTCTTAAAGGAATAAAATGGCGTCACAAGCATTCAATGAATTTTTCGCTTGTTATTAAACCTGATTGATCTTAACTTAACTTTGTCGATCGGTATACTGGTATCTTGCAGTGGAAATTAATCTGTATTATCTAACAACATCAATATCCACAAAGAAACAGATACACGAATCATTCTTCACAGATACAATATTATTTTTAATTTTGCAGAAAACGTAAAGTCGAGGGAAAATTACGAGAGCTTCGCTTTATTAACTCCGAATATGGCAGTAATTATTGCACGTGCCCTATTCATCCCTTAGCCATAGTTATGCCTAGTTGGGTAGTCCAGCTTTAAGTTTTTAAACCATGTGAGAAGTAGTAAGCAGCTTTTTAGGATCTGAAATCTAGTCTATTCAACATTTGAATTCAGAAATGAAATTTTTCTTTTCAAATAGTTGCAGTTGTCCTGCTCTCGTAGGACGAGAATGACAGAGAGGTGTTTCCTATCGCTTGGAAGTTGGTATGTTAGAAGATTGTAATTAGTATCTAGCTCCTTTAACTATAAAGTATCACACAGAGATATCACAAAAATAATAATTAAATACTTATAATACACCCAGGCACTGGACAGACACAGGTGTTTATCCAGGGTGGTCAAACCCACGACTTTAAGTGTCTAAAGCTGAATCACTAACAAATACGCCATTAGACCAGACAAATTGATCTATGACGGCCATTAGTTTGTTCTGCGAAATGGCCAAATAAAGTGCAAAACACCCTTGTTCAATGATATAGTAAAAGCAGAAAACATACAGTTTACACATTATGTTATTAATATTGTGAATAAATTGTACTAATGGTAATAAGTTGAACCATTTGAACCATAAATGGTACAGGTGGTACAGCGAGAATATATCCATGTAAATACTTATTTGTCATACCTTCGTTGAGTTTGATACCCATAACACAAGTGCTTAAGTTTCTAACTTTGGGGACAAATCGGCATTGTAGTTTGAATATAGATATTATAATTATATAGATATTTATTAATTGTATTGCCTCTAAACTCGGTGATCTTAGGTTCAAGTCCTACCGAGGTCATACTACTTTGTATAAAATAAAATTATGTTTATTAGTTTTGTATCGTATTATTTACGATCAATTTACCTAATTTTCAGAGGGAAAGTTGAGACTGTGGCTTGGAATTTATTATTTTATTTGAACCTTTGAAAGCACTAAACTATCTCACTAGGGCTAATAGGTATCTAACAGAAAATACCAATAATCAACCTCATATTTGGATCTCACGGCCGCTTACCATCAGGTGGAGTGAGGTCATTTTGAATGTCCTCAATATAAAAAAAACAAATTTACAAAAATATCTTTAAATTAAACATGAGCTTTTTAAACACCAGCCTTAACAACGAAGTGTAGTTTACAGGGGAAATACTAGCACGTAATTAAACTGCGGAAATGTGGTCGCGTTCCAGGGGAGGTGAGCGTCCGGCTTGGCCGCGCTCCCGGTTGAACCGCCTTATTGCTGCGCCTGTTGCCAAAATAAATAGAATTACTAGTAAGTATACTTATGCAAAAGGCAACGAAAACCAAATATTTAATATTTTTCTTTTTTTTTATGTGATAGGTAGCAGACGACCAGGCGGATCACCAGATGGTAAGCAATTGCCGCCGCCCATGGACACATGCAACACCAGTGGAGATACAAGTGCGCTGCTATCCTTTTATCCCCTTCCCCCCCCCAATATGCCTCTGGTAACCTCACTCACTCGGCGAAACACAGCACATGAGCTGCTTCACGCCGGTTTGCTGTAAGACAGTGGTATCACTCTGGTAATGTTTTTTTATAAAAAAATTCAATAGCATAACAAAAAAGAGAATCAAGTAAATATACAATTAAGCAAAGTTACTCACTTTGTATCTATTATAATCTTTAAAATCTGATAGATTTTTTTTTACGACAGACATGCATTTGACCTCGATCAAACCTGATGTAAATATGAGGTCTAAAGTGGGCCATGCTTGCCCGTAAATTATAGCCTACCTATCTATTGGGTCACTCTTGCCTTAAAGGTAAAACCAAACTAAACTGCCAGTTGTAATATATAGACATCTGAATGGTGTTATTTAGAAAAACAACAACCTCCTAGATGCTAATTGTAGTAATCAAAAGTAAACTATTTGTAAGGCGGCAATATAGACATCTAAAAACCGTTTTTTTCTTTAATTTTAAATATGAAATGATCACACATTATATCGATGCTTGTGACGTAATTGTTCAACACAGGATTAATTAGGTATAGGCAGACACCAAGCTCCCGCGCAATTAAAATGCTAAAATTTGGGTAATCCCTGGAGATAGGCCCATGTCGGGTTTTTCTGTGGCGTGCAAATATACTTGTTTACTTAGTTACCGTTACAGATAAAGTCTATTTTATTGCCGGAATTTTACACCATAGCCAGGGTGAGGCGAGCATGTAGGTACCCATAGTCATAATCTCTATTGCTTCATAGTGTTAATGGTACATACTTACCTACATATCTTAGATACCTAGTATTTGATAGATATCAGGATTATCGGATGGCACGGATTAAAGTATATTGATAACGTTTCAGATTGAATGTAATTAGAATTATTATCCGGAAATTACGTACAGTGTATATACTTACCTATCTGTCGCAGAGACTCAAACAATGTGCAATTCAAAAGCAAAGTCATTTTAATGTATCTAATTATTTTATAATAGCATAAAAATACTTTGGAGTCACAGAAGTTTTGTGCCTACTTTGGAATAGGTAATAACCGTATATATAGTAATTATACAAAGACCAACAGGCATTCATCGAGTATTGAGGATCCGCCACGAATACTTAAGATGGAACTACGTCTAATATCCCCGTCCGCAACTCTAATAGACGGCGATCCAAGGCAACTTCGACTGAGATTGCCTGGATGTGGCATGGAAACATTTAACAAAAGCACCTACTTTATTAGTACCTACTAGTGTACGTGATATGATTAATGTCTGATATATGAAAAAATAAGTTTTAAGAAAACAACTATATATTATAGTCTTTGCACTGCATTTTTGGACGGAAGATCACACGAAACTAAAGAAAAAAACCCAAAAAAGGATTATCATTCCTCAAATCCCATTTCATAACTTGACACGGAGCACAAATAAAATACAATACGACGTAATAATACCAATAAGCAACAAAAAAGAAAAACAGGCCAACAAAGGAAACACTTAGGAATAAAGGGACGTGATATCCAGGTTATGTGAACGAATAGCCTTTCCGCAAATACGGAGACGTACGAAAACCCCGACGTATTCATTTTCCTGTTCTAAGGGGGAACTATTTATTCAAATACATACAGATTGAAATGGATTATCTAGTAGGTAACAATACGTCACGTTTGGTGTACGTTGGTCTGTTTATTGTGTTTATATTGGGGCGAAACACAATTTGAGACGGTTCAGGATGCTCGGGGAAATTCAAGTCGCGTTATCCTTTCACGTAGAAAATTAAATGTCTCACGGTAATATCCGAGGGCGAGGTTTTGGTTTTGGCAGTCAATCTACTGGCTGCCGGTTTATTTAAACTTTTTAAGTGCTCAAATAGTGAAAAGGCTTGTTTGGGAATACCTATTTATAAATTTAGATAACTCACAAGTATTAATTAGATTTCGTACTAATTAGCTTAAGCACACTTGGTTTACGAATACATCACATAACAGAGAAACAAATATACATACTTACAAGGTGTTGTTATAAGGAGGTTTTAGTCAAAATCTATAGAGCAACGTTCAACTCATGTACCTATGTCAAACGATTTTTTGTAGTTCTCGAGTTGTGATTTTTTGATTTTTCGGGAATTATCTACCTCATAAAAACCAAAAGAGTTTTTATCATGCGCCATCGGGGTAATATACGCGTACTGCCTATCAATCTAGTACATCTATGAGACAAAAAGTCGGCCCTAGTTTTTTCTATTAACGCTAATAGCCCTAGTAATTCTAAGAATACAATTTTTTTTCTACTCATAATTATAAAGATCCTTATGTACTAAACTTCAGTATGTACACATTTTTACGTACAGTTATGTGATGCCATGATGCTTGATCATTTAACAACTTCAATTAGCAGGGTCAAAAAGTGAGACTTTTTCAGAAGTATTTCCAAAACACGATTGCATTTAAGAGGCCAGCAACTACGAAATTATACCACTAATTAATTCGAGCGCCTAAAATTTTAATCCCAAATAAAAAGAAAAAACTGAGTTGTCATTCCGGGCAGCGACGTTGTTTATTGTCGCTACAGTCGTAAATTCCTCTTAAAATGAGACTTATTTAATTACGTAAGGTCCGATGATTTAATTCGCTTTTCTCTTTGATGTACTTACTTACTTAGGTCTATTATGACTAACTGAGTACTAACTTCCTCACTTACAGTGGTGGGAAATAGAAGTACGATTTTATATACAGGGTTATTGACAAAACACCGGCATCCTTCAAACCCAAGGTGGTTTGAAGGATGATCTAATGGCCATTCTGAACAACATTTGTTCAATGACTTTTGTAAATTCGCGAAAAAAAAATTTTCAAGTTTTCATACAAAATCGGTCACGTGACTGGTCATTTTGTATTTGGAGTCGAAAAAGTTTTTAACGGTTTTCGAAAAGTCGTACAAGAAATGTTGTTCAGGATGGTTAGTAGAAACGGTGGTTTGAAGGATGCCGGTGATTAAAAAATAACCCTGTATTATATTATATTTCAATCACTTTTATCATTGGTAGATGATCTACCATGACTATTATTTTATCTAAAGAAAAATCTTGTTTTCAAAAAACCGTAAATTAGGTAAGTAGGTACGTTTATTTTTTGTAAGAAGTAATTTTTATACCTACCGAATGTCTATCTAACCAATATTCTATCATAACCGTAAGCTTTACGTATTCATTAAATTTAAAAAAATCCAAGCCAAAAGAGAGTATATGTCATTTACATTCTAATGTAGGAACAGAAAATGAGATAAAAGTCTGTCCTAAAACGGGCCCTAAAAAAGATCACTGGCTATTATTAACAGTATAAAACACAAAAAACATTTCGTCTGTCTGAGTTGGCTCTAAATTTTACAACGTAGACACGTAAAAAAGTTCATTAACTTTGCAATTCTAATTGTGATTCAGTATTTTGTTGGACAACACCATTTGTGTTGCCAATTCTATTCCAAGTTTAGAATGCTGTAGTTATTCTGTAACTAGGTATTTGTAAGTATTTGGGGATCCGTACCCTTAGGTACAAGACTACGCTGTATCCGTCTTTTTGACACTTTGCTGTATCTCATGAATCGGAAAAGCTTAACTGTCGATATTTTCACAGATGATAGGATATGTCTCCCTGATATTAGGTATACATACAGCCAATATATTTAACCGTGTATGTATGCCGATATTTTGTTCGATTTTAGTAAAGTTTGGTATCAATGTTCTATCTCCTGAAGAGCTAGAAAGTAGACATTTTCACAAATGTTGACGTATGTTGCCACTAAAACAATAATACAAACATTTTAACTGGGGCTCCCATATTTCAAACTAAACAAAATGTTATTTTTACTGCATTGGGTAACTTAACTTACTCGGCGAAACACAAAGCAAGCGCAACTTCACGCCTTTTTTCTATCAGGCTATGGTATCACCCCAGGCAAACCATCCCATGACGAAGCATGACTCGCCCCCGGTAACTGTTTTATTTATATTAAAAATAGGAGTAAGTACCTAATAATTTAAAAAAATTAATAAAACAAATACACACTACGAGTACTAAGCAAGATAGTGCCCAGTCGTCAATATGTACAATTAAAGTGTAAGGGAACCTGTTGTACCTCGGTCACATTTTCATTCAACGATTAAAAAAAAAAAAACAGTTGTAACTATAGCAATTAAAACAACTTTAGCTGTTAGAAGAACTAATGTGGATCATAATATAAATTATATACAAGCATAGATCATCGTTTTGATAGGTTTTACATAATCTGAAAAAAAATTGGAATGTGGATCAAGGTACAACGGGGGTGATGTACCTAGATCATAGCTAGAACTCATCAAATAAAATCCATATTTCTCGACAAATAGCAAATATTTTTATTATTTTCAGATTCAACATGTCTTTAAAAAACTTTAAAGTACATAATGCCTCTTTAAAGTACATCTTGACAAGTTAAAATGTTTGGCAGCCCCTCTTAATGATAATTTTTTTTCTTTAACTAATTTAATAGCACTAGAAAGTGCTGTTTTTGGAACAGGGGTTCGTTTGATGTTGTTTTTGCTACGAGACTTTTTACCTGTACAAAAAACAACAAAATTATAAATTTGTGCGTTCCTAAACAGAATTAACAGAGTACATTTGTACCTTGACCATATGATCAAGGTACAACTGTTTTCCTATGATCAAGGTACAACACCCCTACCCTTTCATGTTTATTCGCACATAAAAATTTGGGGGTTATGACGAACTCAAATAAGCATACTACATTATAAACTTAGATAAAGTACTTGTTTCAATCAAATGGTTTTGAAAAAATATGTAGGAAATAACAGAAGTAATGAAAGAAATAAAAAATATTTAATATTTTACTTTTATGCCGCGAAAACGTTAAAGTGATCTCCCATGCAAACTCGATACAACGGCCGCCTGCAACTAATTTCATGTTGATTAGTCTTGTGAAAGTTCACTATATCATAGACAAAGAGACATTAAAAAGAGCGCAAACATTTCAAAAACGTAGGGGGCTCTAGGTACAAAGGGTGTCAAGGTACAACAGGTTCCCCTACTTATTTATGGCTACACTGAATTGGGTATTTGACTAAATTTTTTTATGTGTTTAATCAAAAGACGCCTCAATTTAAGAAACATCGTTGAAAGAATCACTTGATTCTCATTTGAATTACCTGAGATATCACAACTTTAAGAGCACATATTTTGGGCAAGCCCAAAAACGCTCTATACAAATGGCTATTGTATTGTGACGTCACAACGCAAACTCTTGTATGCGCGTCTAGTAAATTTTGTATGGTAGCTATATCAAATGTTTCGTTTAAGTAAATGGTTTTATAATAAAAGTTGGTGGAAAATGAACGGGTAGTTCAATGATATAATTATTATTTTTTAATTTTATACTTAAAAAATGGACTTGCCTATGAAACTTTGAATGCTCACAAAACCAGCTAGACGATACATTTTTAACTGAAAATGTTGGCCATTGGTTGTTATTTACCAATATTTTAATAGAGTATCAATATTTTTTACTAAATCGAGATTAGTCAAATACCCAATTCACAGGCTTGGCTTGATAGCTATCCACCGTTTTCAGCGTTCAGATTACGTAACATTCAGGCATAATCATTCTGCTAAGATACAGCTACTTTTACCTTTCTATTTTCCCGCTCTCTTTTCTTCCTCGTCACCTAAGAACAAAGCCGAGATTTTACCACCGCATTACGCTACTTTTCTACCAGTGGCGTTCCATCATTTTCCCTTTTTTTTATTTGATAGGTGGTAGAAAAGCAGACCCATAACCTGGCAAAACCTATGAATTTTTCTGTGCCATGACAATCAAGTTTCAAAGAAAATCCAGTTAATATACTAAATATGAAAATACCAATTTATCTACCAGTTTTATGTACGAATGTATGTGTAAAATATTAGGTGTTCTTATATAAGTTACAAGTTTTTTTACACTAAAATGTCAAATAGGTATGGTAGCATGCAGTGTAGGTTTATCATTTTATTAAGCTAGAAGTATTACGTAAATATTGTTTGTAACAATCGTTAATATGTCTTTAGAAATAAAAAAATAAATAAAAATAGAATCCTACTTTGGCATCATCCGCGTTCCATAATATATTAGTAATAATAATATTTCATCTTCACCGCCGGGTGGAGGATAATACGGCTCGCATTGTTTTCTTTATCCTATTTTCGCTCGTTGCTCACTTCGTTGGTGTATGATGCACTGCGGATGCTGCATTTGCATAAAAGCGTCCATTATCCACCGCTTCGGCCAAATAAAAAATCAATAGGTGCCGAGCACACGCTCCTGTAAATAGCAATACCTATGTAGGATATCCCAAGCTCTCCACCATTGGATCTGATCCGAATTCGTGATTATGAAAATGGTGTGCAAATACTCGCGCTTGAGTCATACGAGAAGTTGTTAGCTACGCGCGTTTTTAATTCAACTCTGCATGCACTCGATAATATTGTTCAATAATCTTCCATTCCATTCCACTGTAGATATATCACGTATGTAATAAATTTCTTGTTATCCTCAGCAGTTTCAGGTTGACGATTTAGTCCGTACTGGGTAATTCAGACATTGTAAAATAAAAAGCCCTTACTTATTTTGGAAATAAGTTAACGAAATGTTATTAATCTAAATACCATGATCCTGCTGTTGTTCCGGTTCACTTATTTATAGGTTGGGAAGGTCTGACGGCAGTTGTGCCGTTACCGAACTTAACAAATCCTGGTTCATAGTCCAAGCATAGGCACCCCGAGCTCCAAAGCAATGACATTGGTCGCCATTAGGCTGACGCTGACGCTGAGATGATGATGGATGCTCTTGTAAGCATTATATTAGTAACTTACTTTTTAGTACCGAACTAGCTTAGATGAATGCAACAAGTACCTACTTTTAAATGACTTTATCATTATTTACCCAGATACAAGACAGGTACAAGTCTTCTCTCCAAATCAATGTGTTGACTTTGTTTTTTCATTGTATGGTGGTACTCATTTGTCTGCTTTAGGAACCGTCTCCGACAATTGGGGCTCGCTAGAATAGGTTGTTTATAGGTGTTAAGTTTCTGTACCTATTTTGACTTTCTGTATCATACCTATCTCGTACTGAGAAAATAAACTGTTTTCGTTCATTCTTTATTTAATGTTATTTTTTATTACGAAAGAAATTCACAAGAATAATTATTTATTTAATAAATGAGGATGTTGTCACGTATGATTTATTGCTAAGTGGGGCCACAAGCCTGAAGATAAATCAAAGAGATTTGCTGTCGTATGTCATTTCTGCATATATTGCTCAAATGTCAGACGGGGGTCATGTCAAGCGAGAATTTATGTACAGACGCGGTTATTCAGATTAGATGCATAAGTACAGAAAATATTAAGAATGCTAGAAAACTGCGTTAAGAATAAAAGTAGAGCACTTAATGCTAGGATTTCCTGAATATAGGAATTGTATTTCTGGGTAAAACAATATGAGGAAAAGTAAATAATGCACTAATTAAATTAACGGCAGTCTGCAAGTAAGTTCAACACACATCATTTTGGTTACCGGTAAAATTGCTTTAATAACTGAGCTATCAAGGAATTCAGTATGACGATGAAATGTTACTACTCAATTGCAAAAATTGTTACCTAAGGTATAACAAAATGTTATATGTGGAACAGCTCTAAAGTAATTATTTTAAAGCTTTAAGATTTATAGAATAGTCTCGTTAACACTTTAAAGTTTGTAACTATTCAATAAAAAACCAATAAAACACGCTTTATAGGTAGTAAAGAAAGGTTAACACCCTCTTGGTGAACCTCCGCAAATATCCGCACATATCGCACCTTTATTCAAACAAAGAAATAACTCAAAATTCGCGTTTTCCGAGATTTCATCAAAAACTGTAATAACTTAACAAGGACTATCATTTCACTCGAACAGCCAATCAAATATGAGCAAACTGAGGGAGACAGCGCATGGTCCGCCTCTCTTTTACTAAAACGCGCGAACAAGTTGATTCCGGTAAAGCGAAAGATTCAGTGATGTGCCAGCTTTGTTCAAGGTTTGACCGCTGCTCTTCCGTGTTTGAGTGAAATAAAACCAAACATTGCGGTGTTTTTACTGCCAGATAAAATTTATTTTCTCTAATATTTAATCTAATAGTGCAATAATTTATACTTAGTTCACTTTATTAGAAAAAAAATTGAAATTTCTACGTATCATTTTAGACATAATTCTGTTTTATTTTAAAAGTTTCATAAGATACTGAACTTAATAAGACTTATTTCAATGTTGTACTGTTAATTCACGATTACCGTTGTGGTATTTGGAGTTGAGTCTCTATGTTAATAACTTTAGAAATATTACTTTTTCAACTTTTTAAATTAATTCACTGTTAAAGTAAATTCATACATGTCACGTTACTGAAAGTATCGTAATAATGGCAATTTTAATCTGTATTTAGCATAGCGTCATTATCTAGGACGCGGAAGATATAGGTTTAGTTGATCAAAATACATCAATATCTGATAACGATTCAAAAAAGTATGACCCTCATACATTGAATGACACCAAATTTGATTGTAAAGTAACTATCTATATCTATTTGATTGTAAAGTATCTGGAGGCACGGCAGTGCCAGTGCGAGAAGCTACGTCTGCGCTGTGTTTCGACGAGAAAATAAATGATGGTATTGAAGGCTCCATCGGGGAGAAAGGGGGTTAAAAGGTTAGCAGGGGATTTGTGACTCCGCTCGTGTTGCGATGAGTGTCTATTATACGCCTGCTCGTACATTAATTCTTGTATGACTGTCATTGTACATAAATATAAATATACGTACGCCGCTCAACTAGGGCTTGCAATCGAATATTCGAAAAAAAATTATATAAAACTGTTCCGTATATTCGAATATTAGATCTGCGATATTCGATAATCGTTTTTTTTTCGAAATTCCTAGTCAATCCTTTTACGTGGTGTAAGATGATGGCATATTTTATTAAATGAAATGAAACAGAACTCCAAGGCACTTTCCAATACTGACCATCTTCTATAGGACGGGCGGCAATAAGAGGTTCCGATCTCCAAGGGCGGTTAATGTTGTCCTTGATTCATCCCACGCAGGCATTCCGCCATTGTGTGCTGTGCGGTATCTTCCGCACAGTCGTACACATCTGCACCGGCAACGATGCATAGATACCTTCCAACTTAGCCATGTCATGAGAGGATCTGTGTCAACAGATAGCTCATCGATCCACCCCACTTTCTTCGAATCCATCTGTCTAAGATGGGCCAGACCGGCTCCAGAATCCGACGTCGTGATTCAGAACCTTCGGTGTCGAACTAGTTTAGGCGCCGGCGCCGCCATTCACTTAGTGCCGTGTCCTGAGCAGCTCTTTACTACCGCACTACTGCGTCCAGCGGAGAATAAATAAAAATGAATAAAAAAATAAAACAATATCACATACATTGCCCTGGTCCTAAACTAAGGTTTTCCCTTGTACTATGGAAACCAGAAACAACGAAGGAACCACAAACAACCGGCACCATTTACTGCGAATTTGAGCACTTTGCCAGTAAACAAAATCCTGGACTTCTGCGTCTAGATCCCTTAAGGGGACCTGCTATGGCGCACGCCACCTCGTGAAAAATGGCACGGTATCCTATAATTATCTGGACTTCCATGACCTTTTGTACTTGAAACAAGCCTTATGACGGTTCTTTAATGATCCCGACCAGATCGGTGCCCCGTATTGGGCAATCGATCTTACTACCCCATTTTTAAACGGCGACAGCTTTCATCGCCTCCTCTTAGGTTGGGCAACAGTGGACTAAGAGCCCCCGAAGCGCCAACTAATCTCGGGACCAGCCGTTGCCGGTGCCCGGTAAACTCCCATCTGCTGTCAACCACGAGTATCAAGTACTTAAGGGTAGCTCCAACTGGGATGGTAATCCCACTCACCACAATGGTGAATCCAAGAGGACTTTTTCCGAGGACTGAGAAACAAGATTGCCTCGGACTTGTGAAGTGTACACCTTGACACAACCTCTGCCAGAGCAGTCAAGCGTGGATCCACCATTGTGGGCACTGTGGGCATGCCCACAGCCTTAAATTTACTTGAGACTTTGGACTTTCTTCTATCAACTTAGGATCAGCATTCTAAGAGATTCTAAGAGAGAGGGGGATTGGCGGGGGAGGTTGTATCCACAACTATGGGCGTACCTAGGGGGGGACGAGCCGCTAGGACCCCCCTTCGACGATACCCCAAGTCGGAAAATCCTTAGATGCCCATAATCACGGGTGTAGCTAGGGGGAACGAGCCGCTAGAACCCCCCTTCCACTATGTCCCAAGTCAAATAATCCCTAGATGCCCACAACCATTTTTGAGGTCTGGATCCGCGCCTAGCAGCAGTGACAAGTACTGTAGCACCCCGAAGTTCAAAAACTCGGACTGTCACCAGTCCGTCGTCGACATAACAAATAACGCGCAAAATTACGCAGCGCAGAACGTAATTCGGCATGAAAAGGCCGGCTCGACCGGCGTGATACCAAGGTCTCACAGAATACCGGCGTGATGCAGCGCCTGCGCTGTGTTTCGTCGAGTAAGTGAGGGCACCGGAGGCCCAATTGGGGGGAAAAAGCACCTTTTTACATAAATTTAAAGTCTTTGTGTTACACTTAATTTTATCTTATACTGGAATAAAAGTAAAAAAGATGAAACCTTTTAAATTATAACAATAAAAAACAGCAACATTCTGACTTGCATCGTACCATTTTGAAGGAATCAAATTAATATTTTTATCAAAAAGTGAAATAAGTACGAACTTTTTTTTCAACAATATAAATAAATACCTTCCTTTTATAAATAACTATGATCTCCATACAAATTAATTTCTATATGTTTTAAACTATTCATACCTATTTTTAAAACAAGGCTATTGTTATTAGTTTATTTTTTATTTAATTTTGAAGTACACTAAGCGGAGGTGTCAAACTTCAAATGCGTTTTCCCACAAATGTGAAATTTTGAGTTATTTCTTTGTTTGAATAAGGGTGCGATATGTAGCTAATATCTACTTAGTATTATTTTATTTTCTTCTAGCAATGACAGATATGTGGGTAGAAGCCAGATGATTCATAAGAATACAATATCTTTGTATTAGATATTTCTGTAGTAACAATCGGTGGTAGCTTAGTGGATGAGAACGTGCGCATTCTAAACGAGAACTCGTTTCTTGTTTCGAGAGCCAATGGGTTCTTATATACTAAACGCGAAGACTTCAGGCAGACGGTAGTTAGAGTATGTAATTCATAAATTAATGAATGAAATACCTAATTATGTAATAAACCGCCATGAGTTTTTGGCTCCAGTAACTTACTACTCAATTACTCCCGTTTAAACGTACCTACTAGCCATTTTGAACAACTTGTCTGGCATTTATAATAATTCATTAATGAAAGCCTCAGAATTTTTCTTTTAATATCGATAGTACCATAGATAGAAAATAACCATTGAGGCCCTAGCAAAAATATCGGTTGGAGCACTTTATAATATTCTGTCTCAATTCAAAATTAAATTTCAAAGGATAATTTTGTAGCAATTTATAATATC
This sequence comes from Cnaphalocrocis medinalis, assembly GCA_014851415.1. Classification (NCBI taxonomy): domain Eukaryota; kingdom Metazoa; phylum Arthropoda; class Insecta; order Lepidoptera; family Crambidae; genus Cnaphalocrocis; species Cnaphalocrocis medinalis. Next base: position 7,777,255 of record CM026299.1, on the reverse strand, counting down.
CATAAAGTATTTTCTGAAATCTCAACAAAATAATTTTAATAAGTTCGATGTACGCACTCATTAAAATTTCAATAAAGCTCAAAAGGTTTAAGACTGGATTTTAATCAGTAATAAATTCATACAAAATCTCATACATTGATCCAATTCCGCAATAAGTAGCTTAAGCATTTTTATAAACTTTAATTCCAAAGGTTTGTATGTTATTATAAAGCAACAAAAGACTGCGAATATTTCATTTGTAAAACGGATTGTACTACGAGCGAGTATATTCCGAGATAATGATGATGACACAATTTTGGTAATACCTGCTACAGAGGAGCGGCTCGGCTGGAAACATAATGGCCCCACTGATTTTATTACAAAAGGCACGATTGTCAGTGTTACAAAAGAATTTCTAGACTTGACAAATTAAAGTCCCAATAAATCTGCAACTATTGAAAACTGACTGGTTCGAGTGATCACTGAAAAATCAATCAACGTTTTTGTCAGTCAAAGATTTGATTCGTTACCAAAGAATTTAGACTACGTATGTTTTAGTCTCATTTGTGAGTGTTGTGAACTGTTTTTTTACTCAAATGGTGAATTTGGTGATGGCCTTATTTTGACGTTTAGAATAGCCTCTTTATTTAGTAGGTGCTAGGCTACCTCTTTCTGGGGCATAACGAGGCAGTCGCACTGAAAGGATATACATATATCGCCCGAACGATTGTTGCCATGCCTCACCCTCCAAGGCTTGAGAGCTCAGTCTTACCAAACATTCATAGTATAAGTATTCCATTTTTTCAGGGGTTACTCGTAATACAAGTGCTTACTATGAGATCGGAAAAACATCACATTCATCGATAGAAATAGTTATTTTTAATTTTATTCAACTCAAACATTGCATATATTTGAGTTTTATATTTGTAAATGTTTCTTAAAGCATTAAACCTGGTAATTTTAAGATTTTTTTATGAGCAGGTGATATGCATGCGGATCACTTTATTTTATTTGTTTATCATAGGGTATCAACACCAGTGGAGTCATATGCGCGTTTCCAATGCTTAATACCGTTTTCCCCGGACTGGGCTTTTGGTACCCTCACAGTGGTATCACAGTGGGAGTCCACCAATTCATGCCGAAGCGTGAATATCCTACAGATAATTAAATTCAATAAAGAATAGAGCGGAAGAATTCAAAGCCAATTTATAAAGTTGTGGTGTTAAAATTGAATTTATTATGAATGGAATGCTCTGATATTGTGGCTGCCTAGCAATCAGAGCTTCGCGGAGCTAAGTAGCCTGCGCAGAATAAATTAAAAAAAAAACGATATTTGCTTCCTGGATTAATTCTGAGGATTATAGACTAACCCGATATATAGTGACCCCTGGAGGACGCAAAGTTCGAAGGTTCAATTTCTGCTGCATTTGTAGTGTCTCGGATTTTCGCGTTGCATTATATGTATAAAATATTAAAACATTATTAAAAACATTATCATATACTTAACACAAGGATCGAAACCGATAACTTAACATGCTCTCTTTCATGTTTGCTTTCGGACAATTAATTTCAAGTAAGTTATAACAATGCAGGCACGAATCATTCAAGTCTTGAAACATCTATTTTTTTTTAATGCTCTTTAACATTACATCACAGAAGTAGATAATAAGATTACCTTAGTTATTTATCCTTCACAATCCGCCAAGAAGAAAACCTTGCTGTATTATCTGTAAGTCATGGTTACACAGTTTAAACCAACAATGGGAGAGTTTCCACACATCAACGTGACAGCTGAACTAAACATAACTAAACATGTACAGTTTTGTCACGGCCATGGTTCAGATAGATGATTTATGAAGCAAACAACTTGTAAAAATAGGTAACTACAATAAATTTATGTTAAAGTCTAAATTGTTCGAAACTGTTGGGGATCAACGGCTGGATAGCCCTCTTTTTAGTTTGTTATTACTCGTATATGTTATTGTTTTGTTTATAGTTTCAATTTCTCATGTCTGGTGAATTTGTTTTTGAAGAAAATAAACTTGATTTACCTATTACGCAAGTTATATTGGCACCAGAGAACTCTTACCAGCACATGAAAGACAAATAATATTATATAGGTAGGTTTGAAACGCCCTGCTAGTCTAGTGGTTTAAGTATCGGGCAGTGATCTCGGGGGTTTCGATTCCCGAGTCGAGCAAAAAATAAGTACATTTATTTAGATTTTTTGTGTGTGACCAGTGCATCAGCAACCGTAGTGATTAAGCCTAATCCCATCATAACAGCTATGACTTGATCTCTATGATGGATGCTTTTGTTCTTCTGTGGGACCAGTGGGATGATACTTTATTTTTTAATTATTTCTAAAAGGTATGATATCAATCTTCTTCTTAATCTCATATTCCACGCCAGGGCTTATGGGTAAGCCGCAAACACGAAACACTGGCGCGATACAATCAACGCCTAGCGCCATCTATTGGTAGACAGTGGAACTACTGTCCCGAAATGAAGTGAGGGCGGGCCACTAGTACCTACTATCATGTAATTTCAGTGTGAAAATGAAAACATAAAACTTTTCTAGTACCTAGCACTTAACGTGGAGCGTCAAACACACATTCCCAAATAACAAACGAAATCTTGCCATTCTTTACAAGGCATGCATTCTTGTAAACCCAAAAGTTCTTTTTATATTTTATATGCCAAAGTGACATCCTTAGAGGACCTTGCTCAGAATGATATGAGTGTAATATCTACAATGGAAGGTAACATTTCTATTGTAACAGCTTACATAGAGGCAGTGACGTCATGCGGTGGTGCGGTAGGTTTATATAAAATTAGTGAGATGTAAGAGCGGCGGCAGCACCTGTTTCCGGCCGCGGACGGGGCACTAACTCAGCGATCCCGGATCCGACCGACGCTACATTTAATTCTTAGGTCAGGGCCACTAAATAAGCGGAGAAGTCAATTTATTCGGACCATTATTTACTAAGTTGAATTATGTATTACAATAGCTCAGAATGGAACTAGGAAAGCGCAAAGCATTCTTGTACTGGTGGGTTAGCCCTAAATCGGACACAGGGAAAGTAGTTCCCATCAGATTTTGAACCTTATCCGTAACGACATAAGAGCAAAATCCAATTAATTTCTTCAATGACTCATGTCCGATTAAGGGTTAGTAGGAATCTTAATTTTTTACTGGTAAGTATCGAGTTCCAGTAGTAATAAGTTGGAGTATGCTGCTGGTCTTTGTTTACTTATACACATAGAGTTTAGCATAATTTTAGTACTGTGCTGAAATTACCTATTGTGCCAAATAAATTATAATGTTTGGGCCCGATTCGAGTAACAGCGCAGTTATACGCATTGTAAAATTTAAATACGTTCAACCAACTACTTATCGAACAGCCAACGCCTACCACTTTTCACAGGATTGCTACAAAAACCGTACGGATAAATATAATATGGCGGAAATTGAAAATATCATAGATGCCTAGTTGTTGATAGTTTTCAGGTTTCATCAACACATTACATTATATAGTAAAAGCAGAATACAAGAAAACGTTAAACACTAAAGGCGTAGTTGTAGTCTAGAATATCAGGATTATTATAATACTCAATGAAGAAAAATAAACTTCATATGACATATAAGGTGCAATATGTTGTGAGGATTTATTTATTTACTACTATTTATTTATACAGTCAATCTTTATCCGACAGTTGTAGATGTGGAATGAGGCCGTCATTCCATACGACGTAGTGTTATACTATAGTTTTATATTAGAGTGAAGATTGGTCGAATCGGGCCTAAGACGTATACATAAAACCGCGCGTTTCGTGGCCTCAAGCTACTCTGCTGCGGTTTCTGCTTCCGCCGGCAGCTGCTGACTATTAACTTAATTTCAATTCTACTTTTTTCCCCGAATGCTTTTCGTTAACGCGCATTGTTACAGCAGATAGTTTTTACAACCCATTTAACCACATTCCGGACCATTTGTGCCGCAGTAAGATCTCTTACGGTATAAGTGTTTGATTAAGTAAGAAATATTGGTAGTTAGGAAATTATTAACTAGTAACCTGCCCCGGCTTTCCGCGGGTGCAATATTATACGTGTTTTATATTTATTACTAGTGGCCCGCCGTCACTTCGCTGCGGGACCGTAATTCAGAAATGAACCAATAGATGGCGCTGTGCTAAATTACATCGCGCAAGCGTTTCGTGTTTTCGGTTTACCTATAAGCCTTGTCGTGGTCTATAGAAGTTATCTCTATATAGATAGTATAGAAGATAAGAATCTCCCTATTGAATCACTCTAAATAAAAAAAAATCATTGCAAAATTTGAAATGATGTAAGAAGATCTTTCAGACATTTTAAATAATGATTGAAACATACAATGTCTTCCTAACGAATTTACGCCTCATAGTTCTCAACATGGTATCCACCGCGGGACTTACTTTCTATCTCTAGGGCAGGGGTCACCAAATGGCGGGCCGCCGAACCACACTGTGCGAACTGCGAGATCCCCATCGTAGCCGCTCATCTTAGTCGATATTGCGAGCCGCTGGAACCTCCCATCGTAGTCGTCGCTCTTTGTGCGGACCGTGATAGTCATTTCACGTTTGTAAATGGATCCTAAACGAAAACTAAGTGGTGACCCCTGCCTAATGGTTAAGAGTGATTATAATCTGGAGCCCTAGATTCCAGATCATAATCACAGCACTCTTAACCATTATGTACATTACAAATGTAGTAAAACAGTTCTGATGAATTGTCAAAATTAAATAATAAAAAAAAATCGAGTAAACAGCAAGCGTGAATAAAATCATTCGCCTATTTGCATTCCGTTTATTCCTGGTCTAATAATAAAATAACGGTTTTAATGTAAAACACTTTTAAATCGGAAGCGATATTTATCCAGATTTTTTTTACGTTACGAATTTAATCGAGATGAATCTTTTTTTTTCCATACTAAAAATGAAAATGTAAATGACTGATAGCGGTCCTTAGAACACAGTAGCAACGTGCTTCGGGCAGCATTGATTGAACTCAATTATTATCCCCTAAAGGCCTAAAGCGAGCCGACGGATCGCGCGTAATCACCCCGAGCAGATCTGACGTGAGCTTTTCATTTCATTTGAGGGCTTCCTGACTGACGACGAAAATGTCTCGACTTCTATCAGCAATATGAACTGTATTGAAATATTCATTTGTGGGAGATTAGTATTAATCTGCGGTTCCACTAAACACGACTATTGACATATATGAGAGTTGAATCAGACTGAATGTTGAATTTGTAGTATCTACTTACTTCGTGCGATGGCATAGTGTTTATTAATATATTCATTTTAATAAAATTTACCTGTTGTATAATATCCGTTATACAAGTTAAGCTTAAGCTAGTTAGTGCGGAATCAGGCCAATCTACATTGGCCTGATGTGTGATGTGTGTAGGTATGTGATGCTGTGAGAATAAATTCATTTATTTCGCTAGTAGCAACTAATTAAACTACTATAATTGTAAAAGGGAGTTTTGTTTTCTCTTAGTTTTAGGAAACACAGGGGCGTCTTTCCCTTAGGTGCAGGGTGTGCGGTGCACACGGGCGCCGCGGTCCTAGGGGCGCCGGGCGCCGCTCGCAACGGAGCCCCACTCGGCGCGCGCCCGCGCTGTCCGGCCGCCGCGCTTTGATAACCAACGTAAAAAGAACTCCAGTTTGCATACATTTTGTGTAGCACCTGGAGCTCTTCTTATATTTGTCGTATTACAGCAAAGCAAGGCGCGCCACGTGTAAATCCGGGGGATCACCACGACATCACCGGTCGGGGTCACTTTACCTTACGTGGAGTCTCCGGACCGCAAGGCCACGGGACTTCCCACGAAAGTGGTCGCTCCCTGTTTGCTTAGGGTCCTTAAGGGAGACTTTTTTTCTCCCCCCTTAACTTGGGGCGCCTCTGGGCGCTGCCCCCACATTACATGTGGGGGACTTTTGCGCAGATCGCGTCAAGTCCTGCAATCCAGCGGTAAGCGGCAGCTTCCTGCCTCCCTGTCTTCCCCCTGCCTCCGCATCCAGCGGAGGTGCTCGTTTGGCTGGAATTTCAGGGCCTTACTGCTAAGCCTGCGGGCTCTCTTTCCCTTCCCTGTTACTGCAAATAGCAGGGTACGGGTCTGCGAGGGAGTCCTGCAGGGATCTGCTGGTAGCGCCTGCGTCGCAACCCAGCGGCGTGGGCGTCCATCCGGGGGGATTTTCGGTAGGCCGTGGGAGCGGCCCTGGGGGCGTATACGGCCCGTAGTTGGGGAGGTGAGGCCGTACTCGCGTGCCTCACGGTTCCTGAGGCGGGATGCGGCGATAAAAGTTCGCCGCGGAATACGTGAAACGTATTCCGCCACCGTGCCTGGATCTGCCGGGAAAGTCGGAGAGGTTTTAGTGGGTATGCTTCTGGACGGTCTCTGATTAGCAGAGACCCAACCCAGAGGAGAGCCCCACACTGGCGGCGCCGACCACCAGCGCCGACGTCTGCCCTAGGGCTTGCAATCGAATATTCGAATAATTCAGATAATAAATTCTTCCAAATATTCAAATATTAGATCTGCGATATTAGAATAATCGTTTTTTTTTCGAAATTCCTAGTCAAACGAAGTTTCGAAGTTCTAGTTTTTCGTGGTGCAAAATTGATGGCATATTTTATTAATTGGAATGAAACAGAACTCCAAGGCACTCTCTTTTACTGACCATCTTCTGTAGGACGGTCGGTAATAAGAGGTCCCCATCTCCCAGGGCTGCGGTTAATGTTGTCTGTGGTTCATCCCACGCAGGCATTCCGCCAATGCGTGCTGTGCGGTATCTTCCGCACAGTCATACACAGTGGTCACATCTCTGAGACAACTTTGCACCGGCAACGATGCATAGAAGATACCTTCCAACTCAGCCATGTCCCGAGAGAATCTGTGTCTCACTTTCTTCCAATCGTTCTATCTAAGAATAGGATGTCGTGATCCAGAACCTTCGGTATCGGACTCGTCTAGCCGCCGGTACCATTCACTTAGTCTCGTGTCCTGACCATCTCTTCACTACCGCATTACTGCGTCCGGCGGAGGACGGTGCCTTGCCAGTAAACAAAATCCTGGAAGGGAACCTGCTATGGCTCACACCATCTCGTGAAAAATGATGCGGTATCCCATAATTATCCGAACCACCATGACCGTCTGTACTTATAATATCATCATCATCTCTCCAAATGCTCTCCACTTTGATCGATCTTCGGTCTCCACTCCAGAACCGTTTCCCCAACGGTTTTCAATTCTGCGACAAATATGGCCAGCCCACTGACACTTCAGTTTACTAAACCGGTGACCTATGTCGATAACTTTGGTTCTCTACCGGATCACCGCGTTTTGGATTCGATAACGCCGAGAAACACCGAGCATAGCTCTTTCCATAGCCCGCTGAGCGGACGTATGTCATGACGGGTAGGACCCACTGATTGTATTATTTTGTCTTTAGGCACTGTGGAATCGACGATGAGAAGACTCGACGTAGTTTTCCGAATGCTGCCCAACCCAGCTGAATTCTTCTTTTCACCTCATCTCGATCAACCTCGGAAGATGTTGAACATGACCTTGGTTTTGTCCAAGTTCATCCGTAGGCCGATGCGTTTGGGAGAGTCCGCCAGGCTAATCAGCATCTTTTTTAGGACCAGCATCGTTTCTGCTAATATGACGATGTTAATGCCACGTCCTTTCCAGTTCAGCGTCTTGAATATATCCTTCATTGCAATGGTATAGGTTTTGTTTGCTGATTCTGTACTCGGACGGACATAGTGGCGGCTTCGTAGAGACATCACTTGGATATATCGCCAATCTATTTGGCAACGCTGCAGGGATTCCAAAACAGACAAATGCTACACAGTGGCTGATTATTCTCCTCGGTGTTCTGTATAATCTGCCGTACTGTGTGAATGTGGTCTATGGTGCCATATTCGTTCCGAAATCCAGCCTGTTCCGGTGGTTGGAATTCATCGAGTCTTCGCGCAAGACGGTTTGTGATCACTCTTGAGAAGAGCTTGCTTATAAATGTGACTTAGAAGCAAAATGGGTCAATAGTTGTTCAGCAGGCTTTTGTCACCCTTTTTGAAGGACCACACTTCTACTCTTCGCCTCCGTAGTTCTCCCTTCAAATAGGACAGCGATAAAAAGCTTTTGGAGCTCCCTCCGTACGGGTTTTACCTCCAGCTTTGATTAACTCTGTTGTTATGCCATCGTAACAATACAAATAACTTCAATTTTTATTTTTATTACTTAATTCCAATTATTCGAATAATATTCGAATAATACAGGGAAATAAGTCGATTATTCGAATACTGAAAGTTTCGAATATTGCAAGCCATAGTCTGCCCATTGCACATCGGGCAGGTGGCATTTCCTCTTCGTGACCAAAAAAAAAAGAGCACTTCAAGTCAAGAGAACAATCAAGAGCACATTATGGCAGGTATTCAAAACCGAACTAAACTTCAAATTTAAACTACAAACAATAAAGAAATTTGACAGTACTTATATGGTAAGTTGATGTGCTGTTAGAGCTGGTACGGTCAGCATCGTAAGTGGCTTAACACGTTAGTGCTATGTTAAAGTAATATTGTGTCCGTATCCCTTGGCAACTTGGTAACTAGGCTTTAGCCAGTTACTTTGACATGGTACTAAAGTGTTAAGCTACTTTCTATGCTGACTGTACACACTACGCGTTTTAAGCGCCCTTTTTGCAGACGTTTAGTAGTTCATTGCTGGAAAGATTCTGGCCATTATTTACAGAGCTTCTAACTAAACAGCAATGAACTACAAAACACCTGTAAAACGCGCGTTTAAAACGCGTAGTGTGTGCCCCGTTCGGCTCTTATTGTTCGTCCATGGGCTTCAGGATAAATGATCCATCCATACTTCCATACTAATATTATAAATGCGAAAGTAACTCTGTCTGTCTGTCTGTCTGCTACTCTTTCACCGCCAAAAACTACTCAACGGATTTAAATGAAATTTGGTATAAAGATAATATAGACCCTGAGAAAGGACATAGGCTACTTTTATTTGCGAAAAAGGGGGTTGAAAGGGGGGTAAAAAGTTACTTTTTCACGCGGACGGAGTCGCGGGCGGCCGCTAGTACTATATAATATGGAGGCCTCGCCCTTAAACGGCCGGACAACTGTATTGTACTTTGTACCCATTTCATTTTTACCGCGCGCTTCCTAGGGGGCGCTAGGGCAATGTTTGCACACGGGCGCCACATGAGCTAGAGACGGCCCTGAGGAAACAGCTAAAATATACCTAAGATTATTTACTTTAATCTCTTTTATGGAACATTTCACCGTTGAGTTGTGAATCGCCGAAGAAACTTTTGGTTATAGCTCAACCCTTACCCATTCATCAATGTCCATTAAGAAATGCAACCAATTCCTTAATGGACATCCAGGAACAGTCAATTACAACTTCGCATTTTTTATAAAATGAAGATTAATAGATACGGGCACTAGAACAATGACGCTCCTGCCTTAAGACAAAGTATCGAGGAGAAACTTTTAAAAGTCGAAGGAAATTGTTCGTGAGAACTCAGAGCTTATGATTTAATTTTATAACATCGCGATTGTGGCTAGTCTATTTTGTATCAAAACAAAACACAGACTGTGTTTTCAACTGAGTTTAGATTA
>CM026299.1:7545648-7767485 GCA_014851415.1 Cnaphalocrocis medinalis | reverse complement strand
AATTTGATTCAAAGATTATGGTGACTTGACTTAATGACTAGCTATTACAGTTATCTTGTCATTTAGGTTTACGTGTTTTAAAAAAGCGCTTTATAATGTTACTTTCATCTTTCATCAACATAGTGACGGTGATATTATTTACACTACCCATGGCCATTGCCATAACATCCTCAAGCGTACAGTAATAAGCTTACTGATTTTACCTTGAGGTCTGACTGACGGACTTGTGGCAGGAAAAGTATTATAAAATTTAGTTTTCCTCCGAAACAGTAGATATAGAGTCTATTTCACCTAATCACAAGCCCAAGCGCAAGGTAAAACCAGTAAGTATACTAGATGCTTGAGGATGTTTTTGTTACAACAACCAGTCTGTCTGTACATTGTGGGAAACAAGGTAGGAGACTTATCTGACGGTGAGAAATGGCGGAGCGGACCGCCCCTGCAGTAGCTGCCCAGAGGCTGGTACACTCGCGCGCCCGTAGCGCGTACCGCGCTCACTCAGCGCCAGAACTACATAATCCGATCACTGAGGATCATCGTGCCTAATCTCAGTCAGCTTGGCTCACGCCACAGGCTGTATGTACAATTGTACACTCACGTCGAACAGCAGGTGCGTGTAGTACGCGAGCGGGCCGGCCGCGTCCGCCTCGCGCGCCTGCAGCGCGTACCGCGCCACCACGTGCAGCGCGCTCACCAGCACCAGCAGACACTGTCGACAACAACACTCATCAACACACATTCAATACAATACACTTACGCAACAAAGGAATGATAATAAGGGTGCGTTTCCACAGAAGCGGGGCTGCGTGGAGTTGAGCGGAGATTTATAAAAATTTACCAATCACGTTGCTCAAAATACACAACTCATCTCTGACGAGCAATGAAGAGAAATTGGGCACAGGATCAAAGTTTAACGTTCTTTCCGAGGCACGGGGGTACACAACCGCCAAATTCCAGACTTCGGACTGACACTGAAAATTTCTGTACAGAAAAACTCAGGTACAAAATATTGACCCGACTAAGCGCAGCCGCTGCGACCGAGGCCGTCGTATAGTTATTTTAAATATTATAAATATATTAGAACTGAATCACTCATTTAGTTCAGTACCTAGTTCATTTAATTCACCTTAATCAGTATTTTGAATAAAGTACTTCTAACTCCACTGGTGTTGCAAGTGTCCATGAGCGGCGGCAATTGCTTACCATCAGGTGATCCGCTTGCTCGTCTGCTACCTATTACATAAAAAAAAGTACTGTGATCACGCTCAATAAGTGCTGATCTTATTGAACTGAATGAAGTCAAGAACTAGATGATTAATACAGCATAGTTATGAAGACAAATAAAATAAACATTATTACAAATAACTATGCTATTTACATTTACGTCCTCACATCGTCTGTATGTAAAAACACATACAATTTAACATACTGAACGAAAATATCTCAACTGTATAATAGTGCTTTTAAATTTAGAAAATTCTTCACAAAGATCCTTGAACTATCAGCTATCAGTTCAAGGATCAAAAATCCAGTTTTCAATACGCCCTTTTCACCTTCCATTGTAAGTTTAAAATAGTTTATTATTGTGTCAATGGTATCAAGATTGAGCTGCGCAGGAGTGAGCCGGCGGCCGTGACCGCGCGCGTGCGCCGGTTACCTCACATTGAGGTAATCTTCCCTCCCTGGGAGACAGGGCATGCGTCATCATGACATGACATCATCATTTCAGCCATAGACGTCCACTGCTGGACATAGGCCTCCCCCAATGTTCTCCACACAGATCGGTCTTGTGCCACCCGCATCCAAGGAGCTCCCGCGGCTTTCATGACATGACATGTACATAACACACTTCAACACATGCCATTGCTAGACCGGATTCATCAATTTGGGCTATCGCGTTGAAAAATCCGCTAGAACGCGTATTCTTAGACTAAGGTCCAACTTCAACGTCATTAGTTGTTTAGTGACATTTTGATCTCATATCAAAAATAACCAACCACCGTGTAAATGGATCGAAGTTCTAAACGCCATCTAGCGGATTTTTCAAGGTTAATCCATTTACTTCTATCTTGAAATCTCATCTCAGCGTAGAAAAAAAAACAAATAATTATAACGGAGATGGTCTAAAATTGTTCTGATGTAAATTTATCAGCCTCACCTACATTTAAAAGATAGATCCCAAAATAATCTGGAATTATTTAAACCTCGTATACATATAACAAATGCCAACAGGCCGCAACGAAATCGAAGTCGCCTTGTTTGCCCTCACCGGGTCCCTCTCCTAAGGAAGGTTGCCAAATATCTCTCAATAGGCAGGAAGTCTATCGCCCAAGAGTTTTTACTTAGTTCCGTAGGCATCGCCGCGACAGACCGGTATCTAGCTAGTTAGACCGGTATTTAGTATTATCGCGCGGATTGCATCACAGCTGGTGCGCTCACGCGTTCCGATCGCAAGCACATCCGGACAGCGGCTTCCGTATTTTTCGTTTTTATTAAACGTTAGAAGATTAATGACTTTGGTAGCTTGGTTAAATTAGGTTTTGTCCAGACACAACTAAGAATCGTGGTGGTAAACGCGGAATACTGTTTGTTACCTTAATCAATGTGTACGTAGTTATATATTTTTTTTATGAAATAGGTGCCGACGACCAGACGGATCACCTGATGGTAAGCGATTGCCTGCCGCTTATAGGCACCTGCAACTGCAACACCAGTGGGGTCGCAGGTGCGCTGCCAACATATAACTCCCTTAAGTGCTAGGACGAAGGCCATACAACAACTGTGAACAAGGTCCAGGGTAGCGCTAATTTATATTACAAGTACCTATGTACTTATGATCTTCTGATATCTTAGTCCGCTTATTATATCGTACTATCATCTGATAACTGATATTATATTTTTGTTTTGTGAGATAAAGAAATTATTTCTTTATCAACCTAAGTATTTTTTATATTGTGTGGGTGGAAAATAGTAGGTAATACCAGGTAGGCAATTCTCGTACAGCCGACATAGAAGTGGAATTAAGCGATTTCATACATTCGTCCATAAAAAAGCCTCCAGTAATACTCTCTCGGCAATTATGTGATAAGACGTGTATTTGAAAGACGAAGTTGCCCGAGCGAGGTCTCCTGCGCCGGCGCAGCTTTCTCTGAAAGTGCTCGAACATTCATTATTCGATAATCGGTAAACGACCGCTCGATCCGTTGACATTGACAATTTAAATGCCAAACAGCTGTTTTTATATCAATTACCAGATTTCTCGGTAATTTGTAAAAAGGAACAATAATGATTGTCGGACGTTGTCATTGATATCGATTATGTACAATTTAATAATTACTATTGCTAGGTAAATAAAATAAACGATATCTAAAATTATACAATCAACCGATTTGAATTATACTAAAATCTACAGTACGATTGAGTAAAATGTGTATGTCGTTTCTAGTTAGATATTAATTGAGTAGTGCAAATGGGATTTCCGAATACGTCTTTATGAAGAACTTATACCTATAGATAAAGACTTTATTGCACAAAAGGTTAGAGAACTTAATGCTGTGGTTGTAGATAAATACAATCTATAGGTATTCATTATTGAGAAGATTGTGGTGTCAGCAGTCCATTATACTTACAAAAATTGCTTTAAACCAGTACGTATAATTGCGACAAGACTATATTATTAACAACGACACGAATTTTTAAGTGGTAATACACAGTTTTACTCGCAATCATTAATTAAAAATATAAAAGCGCGCGAATTTATCTCAGAGACTTTACAGATCTAGTGACAGATGGCACTAGGGATGTAGTGATGTTCTAGGCGATCGATTTTGATGATGATGACAATATGGAACTATTGAACTAATGCTGTCTTTGTAGGAAGGGCCACATTAGTGACACGGATTTTGATATTTTTTTAAAGAACACTTGTAGTGCATCGCCCCCCTGTCAATATCATATTTTAATAGAAACGTGCCATTGTACAGGTTTGGAAAGGAAATACAATACACATTTTGTACTGTCCCTATCAGACGTGTGCTGCGGCATAACACCTATCACAGCGATCAATCGAACGGTAGGCATATGGCATAACTTATCACGCTTCTATTCAGCCAGCTCTACTCGCGCAAAAGCCATGAGGATTTTCCCATGCCCAGAAAAAATCGTTCGATCAAAACTTGTTATGAAAACAAAAGCCGACTGCAATCGCGTGCGGCCGTGACGTCACGTGTACGATCAATTAATTACATTATGGCGGTGCGAGGGCCGTGATGTCACAGCGGCCGAGAAAGGTAAACAAGCGGACTTTCACGCACGCCGCCACGCGACGACGCGCCGAGTGATATCATGCCAGTGGGAGAGCCAATTATAAAGTTCAAGATATCAGACTTGTTTGTGCACTTTTTTACGAGACAGATATAACTTTACTTTCAACTGGTAAATCATAAACATTGGCAGCTATAAAGAAACTGCCCACATTTATGATTTATTGGCGGTTATCAAAGAAAATGGGCAGTTTCTTTACATGCGTAACTAAATGTAATTTAGATTACATTAACAAAACCATGAACATATACAAAATACTTGCAAAGTGGGAGAATGTTATCGCTAGGGTAATATTACGTATGGTGTGGTATCTTAAATCAATATTCTGGAAACAATAGGAGATAACAGCGAGTGTAAAAGTGTTTCGAAGTAGCGTATCGTGTTCCTAACAGGCAAATTATGTTTTCAAAACAATATTAGGAATAAACAAATGACAAAATAGATTATTATTGTAATTAAATACTTAACCTAAAAGGTAATAGGTATACAATTAAGCACACATCCTATTGACTACACATTTTGAGCGCGTCAATTTTTTTGTTCTAGAAGACTGGAATTGATAAAACAAAACATTTAATCTACCTAAAGCTAAATATGATACCTACAATACCTGTTTTGTTTTATTTAGAGCACTACAAATTAATTTTTAATATCTGAACGTTCTAGAATATTTTTTTAATGAGTAGTCAATACCTAAAGCAAAATATGTTATCAATATGTTTCGGTCTACCGTCTCTAAGATTACGTAAATTACTTAATATGTTATATTAATATTTGTATAACGTAATGTTTAGGTAATGGTTATTGAAAAACCCGATATCTTGCTTTATCTCGGCCTACAAACCGCAATAACATGCACACTCGCAACTAGGTAAGTAATACAACAATGACGTCATCACTCACCATGCTTAGTCAAATTATTTCAGGAATTAATAACATTTTACTTACTCCTATACACGTGGATTAACTAACACACACTAACTATTTCTTATCTGAAGTCATTTCATTGATGTAGTTATGTTTCTTATTAATTGGATGATCCATTTAAATTGTTGTGAGATTGCACGGATTCTCATCAGAATCAACTTTTTGTTTTCATAATAACAGATCACGCGATGAGTTGTTTGGTTCATGTTAGTGTCGGCTCGATAGTGGACTATCGATAATAAAAGAAAAAATCAATAGTATCAATAAGCTATCCATAGTATTACCACGTCTGAATAGGATTTATACTATCGACGAAAATTGGTGCAATACTATCTATGGAAAGTATAACGTTCGATAGTATCGAACTGGGCTGCGCTTGAGATCCCGGGTTTAATACCCGGGTCAGAGTCATAACATATTTTGCCTTGTGTTTTTCTGTTTAGAAATTCTTAGTGTAACACCGAAGTCTGGAAGTTTAGGAATTTAAGGAAACGTTAAGCCATTGGTCCTGCGCCCGATCTCACTTTGGTCGTATTACACTGGTGTCCCATCGAAATAAAAGGGTATGGGACTACAGAGTGCGTGCACCTGTGTTTGCGCACACACTTGAGCACTATACAGGTTGTATCTGAGATTTACATCCCTTTAACTACGTGTTCTACCAACCATTCTGTACAACATTTGTTCAAAAAATTTTCGAAATTCATCGAAAATTTTTTCGACTTCCTATACAAAATGACCAAGACACGTGACTGACTTTGTATAAAAAATTTACATTTTTTTTATGCAAAAGAAATGTTGTTCAGAATGGTTGGTAGAACACGTAGTTAAAGGGATGTAAATCTCAGATACAACCTATATATTCTCTGTACGTGGCTGATCGCTATGATTGGCCGCCATAACCTAGGAACTAACCTCGGCAGCCATGAAGGCGAAGGTGTCGCGGCCGGCGGGCAGCCCCCACGCCACGGCGGCGCCCAGCAGCCCCCCGCACGCCGCCAGGATCCAGCCCAGCAGCATCAGCAGCCGCGCGTGCGCCCACTTGCAGGTGTTCGGGGAGGACGACAACTGTGGACAACATTCATACATTACAATTTTAACTATGACTATAATGATACTAACTAGTGACAGTAGTTCCACTGTCTACCAATAGATGGCGCTGTACGTTGATCGTATCACGCAAGAGTTTTGGGTTTTCGGTTTACCTACAAGACCCTGCTGGCGTGGAATATGAGATTAACCTCTTTATAAATAGTATAGAAGAAGATACAGATAGAAGATAATATGATTCTATTGATATCATACTCGTAAAAAGATGAGATGTAATATGTATGATAAGCATAAAATAACAAATGCTAGTCAGTTGGCCGACCTAGTTATCGCTGAGAAGAAGCCGTCCATAAACACCCGCAATACAAGCGGAGTCACAAGTGCCCTGCCAACCTTTGAAGTTTGAACTCCCTTTCCCCCTTTTTGAGCCTCCGGTACCCTTACTTACTAGGCGAAATACACCGAGGCGAAACATAGCGACCACTATAATTTGGATATCTTTAAGGCAAGAGTGAACAGGCATCTTCTGGGCAAACGCGTGTCATCCTAGACCTCATCGTCACTTTCCATCAGGTGCGATTGTGGTCAAGCGTTGGCCTATAGTCTAATAAAAAAAAATACCATCTAGCTCAAGCATTCCACCAATATAGCTCTACCTCCTAGAGCTACTCTATCCGAGTAGGATAGTAGGTACAGATCAGTATTAGGATAGGAGTGCATTTGAGTTAAAAAATGTTATACATTGTTATCGTGTTACACAGTGTTTTATAGCGCTCAATAACTGCTGCGTGGGAGCACCTATAGGTATGAATTGATGCCAAAAATCTTGAGTACGGGTTGAACTGTCTAAGTTTAATGTAGCTGAAGTCGAATCTCTGCAGAAATAAAATACATTTATCTCGGATTTTGGCACGTTCCGGTGTTTTGTTTAGAAAAATAACTGTTTGTATAGAAAAGTAAACCTACCTATTTACGTAATACCGAGTATTGGATGTTATTGCTTTGTTTTATTTCTTTAATAAAATATTTATGAGCTGTCAGCAATGCATAATACGATACGATTCGATTCCCACACAATATCGTGTTTATGTGTTAGGTCGACGCATCCGAAGCCGATAGCCGATCCACAAGGTGCGAAATACAAGAATCAACAAATTTAATTTTTGTGTACCTATTTATTTGGATTTATAATTTTAAACTTCTCGTTTTTCATCTATATTAGGGTTCCGTATTCAAATGGCAATAAAGTGAATTTATTGACAAATTTCTAACAGCCGTAAAACAAATTTTGTTTAGAACGGTTAGTATAAGGCGTGATTAAAGGGATGTAAATGTTTACAGATACACCTGCATATCACAGATAAGTACACCTGCATATTACAGATACAGAAAGTAAGATCTAGCTGACATTGACATCAAGTGTTTATTGACCTACATTGTTAACAAGAGTTCATTGAGTTCAGTATGTAATACATATCGTGTCTCTCGCGCATTCGGTCCCTATAGTCTGTCTGTCATTCATGGCGAACTATACTGAGATGATCACCGTACGCCGGCATGTACATAATGTATGTGTGCAGCCTGTTTAGCTCGCAAGTCGCAATGTACGCCGTCATTGTGTCTAATTATTTTTGCCGCAGTGTGGCAGGCTCTGCCAACACGTGCATTGCCACCAGCTAGAAAAAAATACTAGTCAAAATACTGTGATAATTATCATTGCAAATAACATCTTCATTGGCCATATGTGAATCAAACAAACGAGAGGATTTGATTACCTCTATCATAGTTGGCTTAGCAAATATTTACTTAATCGAATTGACTTGTAAGTGGGCTGAGTCACGTAGCAGGCATGCGTAATCACGTCAACAGTCTCGTACATCGTTAGGTATTTACGCTATCGGGATCACGCTATATGAGGTGACGCGTGAGTCAGTAAAGTCACTGGCACACAGCACATTATAGACAGATTTGACGGCCTCGATTGCGCAGTGGCTAAGGTGTTCGCCCGAAGCGCGAAAGGTCCCGGGTTCGATTCCCGGTCAAGTCAATTTAGGACACTACATTTTCTAAATTTTCTTGGGTCTGGGTGTTCTGGGTTGACGCCCTCAGTTAATTTTCGTCACCTGGTACTCATAGTACAGAGGTTGCCCTAGTTTGAGACCAGGTTGATTGGTGTGATTGTCTGGCGCATTTTATTTATTTATTTATTCTTTAAAAGCTCACGCACCTTTGTGAGTGAGTGAGTTCAGGGTTTAAAACTCTGCCCTCGTTAATTGGGGCTATCGCTTGTGAAAAATCCGCTAGATGGCGTAACGTAGAAATGAGCTGACTGGTTATTTTTGATGTGAGATGTCAAAATGTCACTAAACAACTAACAGCGTGTAGTAACTAACATTAGGGGAGGCCTATGTCCAGCAGTGAACTGAGACAGAAGACTGAATAATGACATTCTAAATGGACTTTATTCATAATACGTATAGTGAGGGCTACGCGATTGAAACGGTAAAAAAAATAATCTAAACTGTTTATAAAGAGATACATTTTAGAGACACCGGCAAACCTTACATACAGACCGAAAAGGCGAAACACTAGGCGTGATGCAATAAACGTCCAGCGTCATCTATTGGTAGACAGTCGAACTACTGTTCCAAAACGAAGCGAGGGCGGGCCACTTGTATTGTCTTACCACTTTGGGGGGAAACCCGTAAGTTGTGAACCCTGCGCGAGTTCACTGACTCGTTTGTAATGTTTTGGAATACGAGCTGTCGAGCAGAACGTGTCGCCATCTGTGCCACAAGAGCTCGCCCACGCGGTGACGTCACGCGTGCAGTGACGCCATGTTTGTTGTTGAAGTCAACCGTGGGAGAGACACGCTTCGGCATGAATGAGCCGGCTCGACCGGAGTGATACCATACCTCCGTCCTAGTGCGGCCTAATAGAAGACCCGGCATAAAGCTGCGCCTGAGCAACCAATGAAAATTGGTTTCAACGAAATCTACGAATAGTGAGTGAGTAGTAAGTTATATATCGTAAGCTAGAATTTTCCTTCGATCAACTCATATGAAAATAAATGTTACTTGTTGGTACGGAACCCTTAATGGGCGAGTGCAACTCGCACTCGGCCGCTTTTTCATCATTCATCTCATGTATCAAAACACCAATCAGTTATGCTTTGTGATGAATAAATGCTATTATTATACATAAAGTAAACGAAGCGATTGTTCGCAAAAACATAGGAGGCAATTCTCGTGCGCTCGACATTCGAGTCAAATTAGAGATTTTTATGGACGAAATTATGAAATCTCCAAATTAAACTTTTATCTCGAGTTCACGGGACCTGGCTTCCATATCAACTTGAGGTTGGTCTGGCTTTGGTTCGGTAAGAAAAGGTGGTGTTGTTAAGAAAATTTGTTGTTCCATTTAAAAATTATATTCACCAGGCAATCGTGAATGTAACAGCTGATTTTTTTTTGTTTATTTTGATGATCTAACATGCTAATGGAGCTTTATTCGTGTTACCTATTATGAGGGTTTTGGGAATAAAAAGACTAAAATTTAACGGTGTAGAGTTCACTAGCGTCTGCGTCCACACTTGCGCACTACAGAAATAGAAATATTCTTTATTCAATTTAAGTCCTTATAGAACATTTATGAATTTTAAATATTATGTAGGTAAGCTACCGCTGATTCGGTCCTGATAGTCTGGTCCTGTTTAATTGGTTAATTTAAAAATGGATAATGTAGGACATACCTACTCGAGTATACACATTTGGCATTGGCGTGCATATTTGATGACGTGCGTTGATACAAAACACATACTCTACGAAAACTTTTGTGCAATACGTGTTGACTGATGATTGGTTTTATGCAAAATTAATTAGTTTTATGCAAAATTAATTAATTTATTTCAAAAATGAAGATAAAGTCGTAATAAATCATCATTTACTGACGTTTCGCCTAAACGCATGTTTAAATCAAACCATTATGGTAATAAATAGTCTACATAAATATTCAACAACATGATTATTAAAATAAATAAATAATGCATTCCTTCGTGGCAGCAAGGAAGTCTCTCGTTTCTGTAAGAAAAATAATATATTCGCTATAATTTAATTTAATTGGATGAACGTTTACAATATTATTTATTTTTTTTATAATATACATCTGCGAGATCAGAGAAGTCGTTGATGCGTTGCCAGGCGTTTTTAAAAAAGAGTACGCTCTTTTCTTAAAGGTCCCTGAGATACGTCGTCAAAGGTGCTTCGTGGGGTGAGTACTACCGTATTCCAAGCGTGTACGTACGATACGAATTCTTGAAAAGTTCGTGCTAGGCTTACAGGTGACCCGCTAGCTATGAGAAGGGACACAGACGTTGTTTAAAAATGCACATTATAGTTTTGCAATAAGTTGGGTCCTAAAAATAGAAATATCTTGCTCACACTTGGCAGTACCACTGTAGTAAATCGCGAGTTGGTCCCTGAAAGCAGGGCACATACCAAGCCCGCTTTGACATTATAAACATACCCATACATAATGTAATAGATCTTCCAAAATACTAGCTTACTCGTAGTCTTTTTTTGTTACAATTAGTTGCACCCCGCGGTATCACCTACGTGGTGACAGAATATACAAAATCGCTCTATAATTGTAGCACATACATATGTTATTCTGATATTATATGATTGTGAAGTTTCAACAAACTACATAGCTCGCAAACTTCGCATTTATAATATAGTAGGATTCTATTAGTACGATATTTGTTTTGGTCGATATGGTAAAATTAGGAACTAAGCTTAGTTCCTTCTAATTCTTATGAGGTAGTGTAACATTAGGGACATGGAATTGACGCGGCTCTGTAAATAATGGCAGTGGAACCATCTGTCAATGACATTCTTCACATCTGTTTTGATTGGTTGTAAAGCAAAACACTATTACGCTTGTGCATTTATACGAGTATGTTTGAATATCCTTCAGCATTCCTAGATAGCAAGGAACGTCGTGCGTCTTCCAGTTAACCTTTAAGGATACACAAAAATAACTTCATATTGCGAAAAAGAATAAAAATATACACGAGTTAAATTAAAATCAACATTCTGTCAGCAACACGCAGTAACTTCTTTATTTCTATAACTTGTTTTCCCTTTACTTTTGAACGACTGGATCTGGCAGACAATCTCTGTCTGGACAAATGTCAACTACCTGAGATGCATCAGATATTTTACGAACGTTTAGCGTGAGTTTATAGTCCATTCGTGTAGGTAGAAGAACTATAAATCAAATGGCAAAGCTTTTAACGAGTGTAAAGTAAGGTCGCTGACTATACCAGGGTCATTTTTGAACTTGTAAAAAGGTAATGTAATTTTGGCAATAGATTTTACTAATGTGTTAAAAAACACAAAAGCAGTAGGTCATTTTTATCAGCCTGCTGCAGTCTACTGCTGATTCCTGTCTAAAAAGCGAACGTTTTATTCGATCCAAATGCAATAATTTTTGCTCAGTGTGCACGTCTTTGTGTACTAAATGGTTTGTATTGACATAATTTTACGGAGTCAATGCCATCATTAACACTACCATGTATTGTTTGTATTCATTTAGTGGCTCCAGTAAGGAAAGGACAATTTAAAGTCACCCTTTAGACCGGTATAACATTAACGAACCATACATGATGGTGTATCTGAGCGAGTCATGGTTTAAAAATAACAGTAGGAATTATTATTTTTTGATTTAATAAATATCAATTCAACGTTTACAATTTGAGAACTTAAATGTAATTTGCTATTTGTTAATTTATTATGGAAAAAGATGCGTAGAAAAATCTATAACATAATATCGACAGATGTTAAGTGTTTGTTCACGTTGAATGCGTGGACGCAGGCCCGGTGGCGCGCGCGGACCCGCTACTTGGACCGCGCGTGTGATTCGTACGTGACCCCTTCGATATAACGCAATATCTTTATTATTTCACGACTGCGCCCACGAGTCAACTTATTTGGTCACTTAAGCTTTGTTGTAGACGGCGGGCTGATGGTTCGAGTCATTCATTTTGTAGTAGAAACTTCTGATGACCATCAGGGAATACGTGGCGAGTACAATCACTAATAAGTTCTGCACCACATTCGTCCACGTCAAGGCGTTGCCATACGACGTGATGGCGCCGGCGAACGCGCCAAACAAGATGAGCGAGTACAGCACTAGGAACACCGCGTTATAGATCAGGTACGCCTTAACGTGTCCACGTTTGTTCTGGTGCACTCCAATGACGAAGACAATGTTCATGATCAAGAATAGCAGGATGATGACGAGGGCGATTATGGCGACGACTGACGCTATGGTGAGGTGATCGGCGTTCCGCTTGGAGAACTCCTCCTTGAAATCCTTGCTGGAGAAACACACTGCGGTCGCGATCACGATGACGATGCTATAAAACAGGTTTCAAGTATCCGATGATCAAGCATCCTGTTCTCAACTTGATGCATCCACAGCAATTGTCCAAAATAAGGGGGGTCATATTGAGAGTCTTCTAGTTGACGAATGCACCGCGAGCCGTGTGAGCGTTTAGGATCCAAAAATAAGACTGAATTATACGTTTTTTATTTTATCGATTAAATGCCGTGAGAGAAGCTGGTGAATAAGAGTTGGTATAACTGAATGGTGTTAAAGGTGCATTGTTTCATTGATTCCATAACAGCACATTAAACTACAATAGTCGCAATAAACACACAACACATTCTTTATGATTTTACGTCTTTATTACTTCACGGCATTTTATGATGGAAAATAGCATCGTATTAGAACGTAAAGGCTATAATGGACAGAAAAGGAAACAATCGATTGGAAATTCTTTTAGATCAACATCACACCAAGGACGCACGCAATGGCATACATTAAGAAATTCATGAGTGGCATTGATGACTTGATGTGACATTTGACACAACTCGAGTCAAAGCCCTTTGTTAAAAGTAACAATCAATAATTATGCAATGAATCTATAACCGTGTTTGTATACATTTTGCATAAAAACCACCTTAATTTACACAAGAAACCCATAGAAAAGTGGCAAATCATGGTTCCCTACCACAAATCATTGAATTATTTATTATAATGAAGTCGGCAGTCACCGACTACTGGTCGCGCACAAGGTCGAGGATGTGAGAGGCGCGTCGTGCGGCCCGAGGTACACCGCACCGCACCGGTATAATTAGACACACCGGTTCCACTTTACTGCTTGGCCATAAAGCACATTTTATTGCTGCGTACAGACGCGGCAGCCACTTCATCGATCAAGTGTCACAACATAACAATTATTACGGAACCGTTGTCTTTGTTGTCGCTTTTCTTCCGATGTGTTTGAGACAAAGTATAAATATAACAGTGAAAGTAACGTTAGAAGCTAACGATAAATGCCTGCGGTTTAGCTTGAACATGGGCGATACGATATTTTGCTATATCGATAAGCAAGGCGATATATCGATATTTTTGTATCACATATACGTGGCTAGCTGTTGTCCGTCAGTCCATCTGTTGTTTGTTCTGGCCTAACTTAGTTTTTCAATTCACCAACTATCTCATTTCCTTCAGCTTTGCCTGGCTAGTAAATAAAAAGAAATTGATCAAATCAGCAATTTGTTCTATGTAGGTGAAACGGAAATTGCAGGGGTAATTTCACATGATGAGAACAATTTCACTTATTACCGTGTTCGAGTGAGCTAATGGTCTATTTTATAAAATGAGGCCAATTATTAGAAAATCTTCTGCCAATCAAAATCGACTAATATTATAAACGCGAAAGTATTGAATATTCTCTTCTAATTCTACTTCATTCTACTTCGTAATAACATATAGGCTACATTTACTGCGGGAAGTGATCTTATTCCCACGGACAAAATCCTATTTTACTCCTGAAAATTATTTTTACTTACTTAATACACTATACCGCAGGTCAGAGCTAGTATTGGAATAAAATTTGAGATAGTACTTTCCACATCGATTTGATTCACATGAATAATATTATTTGTTTCATGGGCTGTAAGCATTGATTATTTGAGGCTATTTACTCGTATTTTTTGCAACTGCAGCTTTCCCAGTAAGAATCATATCTAATTACGGTCTCCATTCACAAATTGAAATATTGCGCAACGTTTTCTCATTAAACCGACCGCCACGTAATACAACGAAAGAGGAACAAAATGCGTAGAAACTATAAAAAGACTTCAGAAGCAGAAATGCGAAACGAAACAATATTGTTTTTGAGGTTTCAGTGTGTTTTCCTGAGGCTACGTGGACCGTTCCACGTGATGTAAGATTTTTTGTATTTAAGAGAATGGTGAAATGAGAACGTGCCTGCTATTAGGCTTCATTCTTCACGATTTCAATACCAAAGTTTGCCCATATTTCCTAAACTTAGTGTCAGTAAAACTACAACATTTGCGCAATATTAACGTGTCCTTGGATTTTTTTTCGTCTTGGCAACATCTTACAATAATTAACTTGCATTTTTCATTGTGTCTTCAGATAGGGGTGAACCGCTCAAACCAACTATACAAACAAAATATACACAGAAGGATGGCTCGAAAAAAAAGTTCGTTGTAGAAATAGATAACAGTATATTCGTAGCATGTCTCAAGATTCAAGATATTTTATTTGCATAAAACACGGTGTATATGCACGGTGTATGGATGTACGTTTTAATAGCAACGTAGGCAGCCAACCTTTTCTGTACAATTATTTTATGCCCACTAGTTACTCAAGTTCTTGCATAGCTCTTTTAACGTTCAAGTTCACACCAGAGCAGTACTTCATTCATTTACTGAACGTTAATGATGCCCCAGATATTAATATAATATTTAACTTTTAGAACAAGACTCAGAACTCATCTTTGCAACATTGCAAATTCGAATTTGTCCTTGCACAGTTCTCCCAAGAAAAGCAAAAACCCGACGGCGGAAAACCAAGAACATCAGAACAGCATCTCATAAGACTACTGCACGGTGACGACAACGAAGATGAATTCGTAGAAGATGTAGTTCTAGAACTCGATCTTGACGAGAGGAATTAGATAGAAGAAAGACACTTACATATTCGAATCTGTCCTTGCACAGTTGTCCCAAGAGGTGCAGAAACCCGACGGCGGTGAACCAAGAACACCAGAGCAGAACTTCATCCATGTACTGCACATTGATGACGCCGAAGACGAAGATGAATTTGTAGAAGATGTAGTTCCAGAGCTTGTCCTTGACGCGCTGCGCCTCGGCCACGCGCAGGCGGCCGAACACGGCGCGCTGCAGCACGAAGCCGAACAGCGCCAGCGCGCAGTACGCTATGTTGATCACGGTCTGGAACAATACATTGCTATTCACATCTTCTGTTTCAGAAACTACGTACACGAAAGCCTTGACGAGGAGTTGATAATTTCCAAAATGGAAATTATTTGGTATTTAAATTTTGTTCAACTTTTTTTGACCATCATGATGACATCAGTCCGCCAGATGGTAAGCGGACCTGAGATCCAAATGATCCAAATACTGTTGGGGAAAAAGAACATAGTGACTCTTAGTACGGAATAGGGTCAATACTCAAAAATGTACCTATAAGATTTTGGTAATCTCCAAATTGGTCTAGTCGTTTAAGAACCAGACCGTAACCGATTTCCGGGTCCAACAAAAGTACCCTGTACCAATGTTCCGATTTTTTTCGATCAATTGCTGGGGTTTGTGATGATCACCAATTCGCATTAGATAAGCGTGGTGATCAAGACAAATCCCATCATAGTAGCAATGACCTGATTTCTATGATGGAGGCCTTTGCCCTACAGTGGGACTGTATATAGGCTGATTCTTTACCTTATCTGTCTTTATATCTGAATCATAAATTCTGCCCAAAACAGTTAACTGTGAATGCAGGAAACGTAATAATTAAAATTAATACTTCGTTTATTATGGGGTTGTCCTTGTCTGTTATGTTGACAAATGAGAGGGCAATGTCATTATAATGGGGCTTAATTTAAATGACGCTGTCTGCAATTCACCGTTAGAGCACTAATGATGCAAAGGGTACGACCTTCCGGATCCTTCCACAACAATATTTACATTGTAATACGGTACAGGTCTTTAACCTCAATAACTGTATTGATAATTGAGAAATAAAATAAAGATTTTTGGGTCTTTATAAATAAGCCTTTTTCAAACCTGTCATATTTTGTAAGAGTAACATTTTTGCTTCGTTATCAGGGGTGCCTGCCAGCTGCTGTTGTCATGAATAATTGCTTATGTATCTTACTTTTATATTTTTAAGAGGTTCTCAATTAGTCTGAATGTTGCTTTTTTCGACGTGATATAATAAGGATAACGTATGATCTGTATCATGTGGAAGGCTCGGTAGCTTTTCATAAGGGCGGTTGAGGTTCGACTCTGATAATGCACCTCTGGATTTTTCAAATCTATGTGCGTATTTCTAAAGTACATCGGCGGTGACGGAATATCGGGAATCACACTATAAGATGAGAGAGATAATAAGGATAATTCACTACTTAGAAAAGATTAAGGTAAAACCAGTTACCGCTTGATCCGTCTTATGATCTCATTGCAAAAGAAGATAATCAAAATAAAATATATAGAAGTCGGAGCAGCAAACCAGCAATCATGAGGCTCTTGTAATTGTATAACTAGCTCATATTCATCCTCAGAGTAGGTAGACAATTCCGTCAACGTTATCAAATACTCGCTAGTTAAAACAAACAAAACTCGATAATAAAACTACATAACACAACAATATTGTGTTTAAATTAGGCACGCGTAATGACGCGAATATTAGCGAGCGACCTTCAGCGGTAAGAGTGAAAACAACACTCGATATTATAAACACTATATTTAGCTGCAGTTTAAATACTGACCGATACACAAGTGTGTGAATACGGTTTAGACACGAAGTGTGACGTATATTTTAATGTGGAAACAAGATTAACCAGAATTGTATCTGCTATTGAACGCAAACATGAAATCGAAATATGGAGAGTAAAACAAAAACACTGCCCTAAAATAGCGGTGATGCAACTTACATGCAAAAAAAACGTGTCGTCTGAAGGAAACTGCTTCTTTGCGGAATCCATCAAGTTGAATTTGAGTTTACTTTTTTAGAATGATGAGTTGGGATCTGGACGTTGGATCTGCTTGAGACTAGAGTGGAGTTTTGGTCGTGTCATCTTTTTGAAACACATTTAGTAAGAATTGGACCCACAAAAATCTTAGTAAACGCCTAACATCCGCAGTTTTTGATTAAGTGGCATAGCCATTATATGACTCTTGTCTAAGGTCAGTACAATCTTCCTCATTCATAGTTTCTACACGAGTGTTACAAACAAGATGATGTAATTCCTATCAAGTATGACACAGGCGTGGGAGATCGCTAGCTCTCATCTACATGTTTAGGAAGTGTCTCTCGTCGACTGTCTCAACGTTTTCCTTCATCAATTTTAAAACAGTTTGGAAGTTTCGCTGGCTGCGCATACGCCTCGCGAAGTCGATGACCGTACTCATTAACACGTCGGTAACGCAACAAAAACGCCAGGAAACATTATGCCCGGCGAAGCATGCAGTCGCCACGACCTTTATACTCGAGATTTGCTTTCCTTGTAGTAGAGAAACTACAGGAACAGTGAGAGGAAGTTCCTAATAGATAGTAAGGAAGTGTCTAAAAACACATGACATGCAAAAAACCTTTGTGGAGCAAGTACTGCCGGAAACAACTAAAGTCTGTCTATACAGTCAACAAAGATGCCACCAGCTCATTAGTAGTTAAGCTATAGATATTTAGAATTCCGAAAATGTCGTCACTAGATTTTCATTTTCTGCCCTAATCCGTATTAGTTGTGTAGATGCTCTAAATCAGCATGACATAAAGGCATGCCCGCTTTAGTCCACAACCAGAAGAGGCCTTGTTTGCCTCAGCTAACAAGCAAACAGGTCACTGATAGGGTTGCCACTGTTGCCTGGCATCTGGTCAGCCTTTTCGGTTGGTTGCGTGTCCGGCCAAATTAGAAGATGTCCGACATATTTGTTAGGCTCTTT
This sequence comes from Cnaphalocrocis medinalis, assembly GCA_014851415.1. Taxonomy (NCBI): domain Eukaryota; kingdom Metazoa; phylum Arthropoda; class Insecta; order Lepidoptera; family Crambidae; genus Cnaphalocrocis; species Cnaphalocrocis medinalis. The sequence goes on along the minus strand of CM026299.1, from coordinate 7,749,123 downwards.
GTGTAGGGGTACTTCGACATTATAGCTCATTTATCTCTGTTTTGTTTGACTAATAAATAAGTAAAAAATGAATCGGTAAGCAATCAAAACCTTCGACCATGTACTCAAAAAAAGATTCTGAAGTCCCTCATATGGACTGAAATCCCGCGCACAGTGCCGCACGTGTGATTCCTCCAATGTCAAGTGTTTAGAGAGACGTTGATTTTAAATTGACCGTTAATATTGAAGTAGCATTTATGAGCAACTATCTTACCCCAAATGAGTTTTTTGTACTGTACATTAGTTTATCAATCATCTAAGTCGGAATAGCGGCCGTCCCAAGGTGAGCCGGAACCGAGAGGCTTGGAGAGCGGGTCACGACTGACTTAGTACAGATTTACTCGGTTTTATTTGCCGTGTGAGTAACCTACGCCTCTCTAACTTCGTTTACGATAGATATGCCTTCGTGCTACACACACAGGATTACTATCTGTTTAAAAGGTTTTTCTTTAGATGCTAGTCCCGCCCTCACTTTTCGGGAGTTAGTTCCACTCGGTACCAATAGATAAGTCACTTGTTTACTTTTATCAATTTATTTATTTGTAGCATCTTGATGTAATGTGACTTACGATAAACTATTTCAAATTAATAGATGGCGCTGGGCGTCGATTGCATCGCGCATATTGTTTCGTATTGCGGTTTAGCTAAAAGGCTTGTCGTTTGTTCGTGTCGAATTATAGTATAGAATATGTGGCAGACGAGCAGAGCCTCCCTTTGTGTCGCACCCAGAATATCAGTGGAATCACAAGCGCGTTGCCTACCATTTAATTGCATGCGGTTTTGAAATCTTAAAATATTTAAGAAGCTAATCCTATTTTTCATACATTCGTCCACACAAAACTCTAATTCGACTTCAATGTCGAGTACACGATTATTGGTCCCCTGTAGTTAATGTAGCCAGACCAGATACGAGCCTCCTTGTGAGCCCATGTCATATATCGCAAGTACCGTTTTAGTTACACAGCTGGTCGCAGACGTACAAGCCTATATCCACGGTTGTTTACATGCAAACTGACTTCTCGGCGGACGGTGAACAAAACGGTCACATCTCCTATATCAAACACATTGCAAATCTGACTTTATTCTTTGGAACGGAAAGTCCGATTTAATATATTAAACATATTGCAAATAGGACTTTATTCTTTGGAACAGTCGAAAAACACGCTTCATACCGCCACTCACACACAAATGCAATCATATTCTTGACACTTGGCACCTAAGTACACTCAGACGCACATCTACCTAATGAACCGTAACATAATTAATATTGTAATTCTTACACTATATTGGGACACTGCAATGGTAGAATTATGCTTAAATCTATACTATTTATAAAGAGATAACTTCTATAGACAACGACAAGGCTTATAGGTAAACCGAAAACACGAAACGCTTGCGCGATGTAATTTAACACAACGCCATTTATTGGTTCATTTCTGAACTACGGTCCCGTAGCGAAGTAAGGGGGGGCCACTAGTGTATAAATAAACAGATCTAACAAGTAAATTTTCCATTTTGCTCCAATGATTCAAAAAGTACCTAAATCAATCTTCTCGCCTCATACAACTTTCTATTTATTTATTTAATTGCTACAGGTAACATGACATAACCAAGATACCATATTATGCGCATGGAAGGCTTCGCAATTTTGGATAGAGAGGGGCAGATATTTATAAAATGTCTGTGAATTTAATTTACCTATAATTTACATTAATGTAATGTAAATGCGTCTTTTAAGACGAGCATACAATAATTAGATACACCACGCCCGATCCACATATTACAATATAATTATGTAGAAATTACAAAAATAGACTTAAAGTATAAAGAACGTGAACGAAAAACATACGAAATGATAATTATTATATACTTACTGCTGGCACAAAGTTCGATGAACTTTTGGATATAATGACTACCTTAACATCACTACCAAAGGTTCTCTCTTGCCTCTCGTTCCCTTTGCCTCCATCAAGGGAATAGAAAAAATACATTGCGACTGCCCGTTTTGGAAAAGAATTATTACCTCAGTAGGCTAAATAAATGGGCAAAGAATCTCTGGGGAGACCTCGCCTCATCTCCGACCTCAGGTTGACCTGAGAAAGTACACATACTGTGAAACATTCGTTTTTGTCGTTCGAAGCGGCTATAAGGACACTGTGCCCAACAGAAAATTCTATCCCATCAAAAACATAAATGTGAAATGTTAGCCAAGGAAAAAAGTGTGGTTTATAGATTCTATTGACATTTTCTTACAGACGTTTCAGTTTAGTCTCCTAAAATGGCATGACGTCAATCGGCTTCATTGTTATGAGTATCTGTTCTAGTAATAAAGCCAATCTTTGCAACATAACATCCATCGATTCAATACGACTATGTATATTGTATACCCATTTAACAGACAGATAAACAATAATGCTGTACATATGGTGTTGTTATAGAGATCTTTTATCGGCGTCTTTTTTACTCTCTATTTCCTTTTTTACTTGAAATTTTCAAGCACATAATTTCACATTTTTTTTGTCGGAAAACGACTGCCGTCTGACCTTCGCAACCCTGTAACAGGGAAACCAAAGCAATTGAATCATGGTTACATATTCCAGCAACTATTCGAAACGTATAGACTTCCTCATGATGTTCCCTCACCGCCAAGTTAATGGTAGAAATACGCACATATGTAGATTTGAAACATCCACAGGTGCTCGGATTTGAACAACAACGGGCTCTTACACTTTGAGCTACCATCGTTTCTCATTTCTGTTGCTTGAACTAAAATATGTAATACCTACTCGTTGGTACGTGATTTACCTAACTCCACATTATTCAAACATCAGGTGGTTAACGACCGGCCTCGACCCTAGCAATTATAATTCTAGCATTTAAAACTGACGAAAGCTACCTAGGTGATACAATCACATTTTAATTTACCGACCAAAAATGTGTTTGAGATATCGACAAAGAAATTGCCCATTATAAAATCATTAGTATTATTTACGACCCAGTAATGATCAGAGATATTGCGTGGGTCCAATTTTCTTCGTAAACGTAATTTGTGGTGTAAATTTCCGCGTTCTCGTGTCCGACAGCTTAATCTCGTGCTAACGGCCGCATCGATCAGCTGTTTTAATATTTAATTGCTTCTAATTGGCTGTTTGGACCGACGTCACGTGCTCCAAGTTTAATATTCGATCCAGAAGCAACGAGTGACGCTGAAGGCGGTTCAGATGTCGTGTTATAGAACAGCGTCATTTGCACACTAATAGAAGATCTGTACAGCAGATAAGCATTACTGTCTGGTCATTTTGGCACTGTGAATTATAAATTGTCTGTTTAATTTTAGGTCTTTCGATTTTCGCTATGCATAATGACTAAGGCCAATCATAATGGGAATTAATTATTAGGTACATAATTATGTGTAGTACTGCTTGACGCTTCGATTGCGTTACAGCAGCCGTGAACACAGGCAGAACTAGCGAACGTCAAGCAATAAGTAAATAATCATGTTAAAACAATAACTAACCTTTGTCTGCAATACCATCTATAACACAGTTTTTACTATAACAATATTATAATAATAATATAATATAGTAAGGACTTACTAAATATATTAAAAATGAATTAACAGTATAATGTCATAATATATACATCATGCACTTGCTTTTTTTTCATAATAAAAAAGATAATCTTTTTATTAATCGCACGTTCACCCAATAGTGTCGGCCGCTCTAGAGGTGATTGCGGTCGCTTCTAGTAAAGTACGGCGTTTTTCGTACATTTTGTAACTAACCGGTACTAACAGACCCTTAAGGCACAAAATATTTATTGGGTGGTTAGAGCGTTTGCGTTCGAGCCAAAAGCTCTCGATTTTAGCGGGCGCATTTTGTATTCACTCGCAAAGCGCGTACACTTCGCAACATTAGCCGTTTGTGGTTGCCAGTCTCTTTCTCATAAGCGGCAGCTGCTGACCCGCAACTTAGTCAATAGTGGCCAAAAGTGGTCATTAGTGACTGGCCACTAACGGCCACTATTGGCTCAATGTGAGCTCACTCTTCGAATGCCATTGCTTCCAATTACCTCCACAGGAGAGGTCGCATGCAGAGTAGATAGCAGCAAAGGTTAGTTATGAAGGTTTACAGGAAAAACCGTTTCATTTGTACGCGCAGTTCTTGTAGCGCTTTCCTCAAAATATGCTTTAAATGTCGAGCAAAATTATAAAAACACAAGTGTCGAAATGTTATAAATACCTACTATTTGAACTCGTATAAATAGTTTGTTGGCGACTTTGCCGGATTTTTTTCACAATCACATTATGTGTATCTCGCTTCTCAGCGCCATTCATCAGATTGCCAAGACCATTTAATTTCTAATTTTGCCCCTGATCTATTTATAAGGCATCAATGTTTGATTCAACATTTCCTGAGTAGTTTATATCCACAAATATACAGGGAATGCTTAGTTATCTAACTTTTAATAGACTTCATCCCCCGCACGGTGACGGCCGCGCGTGTTATTCCGCCAATGTCAAGTTAATTCCGTTACTAGAAGCTATACGAAACGTGTGCGGGAGAGACATGATACGACATAATGTCTAGCGCTAAGGTCAAGGAACTCGTCGATATCAATGTCAGCTGGAGCGGAGCTACAGTATATTTATTTTGTACCCGCAAGCAAGTCCCCATGCCATGTCCCCACCGGGAACGGTTATCCAAAGGGTATGCTTGTACCATGATCAACGATTTGGAGTTCGGGTAATAACAATGATTCTGTTTGCCCTTAGACATTCGGAGTTAAACATTATATCCACAGTTTAAGATATTTTCCACAACGTGCAAGATGTTTTGTTAGCTAGTAGAAATACGCACATTTTTAAGAAACTTACAAAGCTCGCAACCCTCCCACTAGGAAGGCGCCCTATATTATCCTCTACTTATAAAAGCCAATATCAAACGCTTATGAAAAAAAAAATATTTCGTTCATGTTTTGGATATAAAAATAGCCCGCGGAATGTGTGCGTAAAAGGGCAGGTTCACCTTAAGCATTTAAAGACGTCTAAATATAGCCGGTGAATGTAATCGGATTATTATTACAAATACGGCTTAATGTAAATAAATAACTTGCGGTGCGCCGTAACCGCGACCACGGCTGGGCTGGTTCGGTTCTTACTTCTTGTTTCTTAACCGCTCGTGATCTTAGCAGCGATGGTAGCTCATCATCAGCAACCCACTGCCACTGTCGGACATAGGTCTCCCCTAATGTACGCCACTGCTCCCAATTTTCGACTATTCTCATCCAGCCCACTCCAGCCAGCCTTCGAATGTCATCATCCCATCTTGTCGCAGGGCGTCCAACACTACGCTTACGAGTCTGATGGTAGCTCAGTGGATATGAATGCGTCTTTCATACGGGAACTGATAGATTCGGAACTTAGGAATAAGTTCGTCATCGGTTCATGTTCTCCACACAGATCGGTCCTGTGCTGCCTGCATTCAAGGAATTCACGTGACCTTCAAATTCGTCGGTCCACCTGTGGGCGGCCTGCGTGTTCTTTATAATATGTTTTTACTGCCACAGTGGCGCAGTGGGTGATGGGTCACACTTTAAAGCAACGAATGCACCTTGGGATCCCAGGGTTCGATCCCGGGGGTGACGCCGAAATTTGTACCCAAAATTCTTCTGTTAAGGACTTTTCAGTGTCAGCCCGAAGTCTGGAAGTAGCGGCCTTGTACCCAATTGCCTCAGAAAACAGCGTTAAGCTGTTGGTCTTGCGCCCGATCCCGGCTTCGGTCGGTGCCACTCTGATGTCCCATCGAAATAAGGGAAAAGAGTTCACTTGTGTCTGCTCACACACTTACTTACTTACTACGCTGGCTCAGTGACCCGAAGTGGATCTTGGCCTCCGACACGAGAATTAGCCACTCCGCTCTATTCTCAGCCACCTCTTGCCACTCCGGCCTTTGAAGGTGACCAAGATCCTTCTTGACCTCACACACACACTAGTGCACTATAAATTGGAAAGATAACTAAATGCCTTTATAGCCCACTTTAAAACTTCAGTTCAGGAAATCTTTTTACAACTATAAGAGCTAGTGTTCTTGATTAGACTATTTACTTAAATTGAGAAGTTGGCGCCCTCTGCTTCTAGGAAACGTGCCAACTTTAGTGACGTCTTAATAAATGTACACTTTCTTTAGTTTTTTTGGCCCCACTCTCTCAGATGCGGCAAATACGACGGCTCTAAAAGACCTTTTAAACCTGAAAGTACTTTCTCTCGTCTTGTCATAGTGTACGACTGGTAGATGAGTATTTAAGGCTATGAGAGAAAGTTAGCTAAATTAACATGCCAAAGGATTATGTAATCCTTTTGCAAATACATCAATGTTGGACACATCCACTTCCTTTAAAACTTTGACCGTGGGAGAGTCGCGCTTTGGCATGACTGGTCCGCGCGTCTGGAGTGATACCGCGGCATCACAGAAGACTGGCGTGAAGCAGCGCCTGCGCTATTTCGCAGAGTAAATACATAAGGGTACCGCAGGCCTAATCGGGGGAGAGGGGGTTAAAAGGTTGGCAGCGCACTTGTGACACAACTGCTGTTGCGGGTAGAGACCCGTCCATAAATATGGGCGGCGGAAATCGCTTATCATAAGGTGTTCCGTCTGCTCGTTTGCCGCATATCAGAAAATAAAACAAAATTGTTTGACTCATAATCATTTGTTTACCTATTTACTTGTTTCTTTTACCTAATTAGAATTGTTATCAATTGGCCAAAAACATTTAGCACTGCAATTCATCAAACTACCTACCTACCTACCTATAACACTTTAATAACTTTTTGAACAGGTCAGTGAAGCAGATAGCAAGAACAAAGAAATTGTAATTCTATTAGGTAGGTTTTCACAACATGTCTCTTTAATCACTTGACATTGGCAGAATTAACGTGCCCAAAACAAGTCCAAGCCAAACCAAAAAAAAACTTGTTTTAACTAAGTTAAGATTTAAATAACTATCCTTATTTATCCTATTAATATCATAAATGTACCCTAGTCCAATATTATCTCTTTTTTTAATGGCAGGCAAATTCACTCTGGTAGATATTAAATTTATCTACAGCCTGCATACATTTGTATGCTGGCTTAAAATTGTGTAGGTATTTATGCAAATAGTCATGTTATATTCAAATTTAAGTGGCTCTAGTTGTTCAGTAAGTAAATTTATCTTATTTTTTTTATTATATATTTATATTATATTCTCCTGCTGACAATCACTTCTAATTGATTAATCTATCTAAGAAGTACCTAAGTAATTGCTAGTTACAGAAGTTATTATGAAAATTATTTCAATAAAAACTAGGTACAAGATTGCAGCATGAAAGATAAAATGTTACATTTACATTGAGATTATGTTAAGAGTTAAGTTAAGAATCTTAAAGTTGAATTTAGTAACATTTTCTTCTGAATGCCACTTTAGCAATGAAAGATTTTATTATGATTCAAGTTCTTGAGAAAATTTTAAAAACTTATTAATGCCTAAAATTAAATACTTTTTATTAAACACAAATTTATTTAGATTCAAGGACTAATTTCAAATTCAAAAATTGTGAGCGGTCTTGTAGGTGCTAGTTAAAAATCAAGTTTGTTTAAGGATATTTTTACAGGTCTACAACATTCCAGGACAGCGCTGGAAAGATGGTAGAGAAAAGCATCCATAAAATTCACAAACAACACAATACATTAAGGACTAGTTTGGTTGATGGTGCATTTCATAGTAACCATGTTTTACACTTTGGTTTGGCTCCCATGCTGGACAAACAAATTGTCTGCTAGTCATTGTGTTTTTGTGTGTTACTTAAAATTATTTCAGTGATGTTGGTTGGTAGTATGTTTTTAGTAGGCTTTTTTGTGCCATCATTGAATGCAAATTAAGATGGTGAAATATCTGTAAACCTTGAAAACATATTGGGTATAACAAAGTAAGCACACTACCGATATTGGTATGTTAAACACATAGATTTTTCTAATTTCTTCCATATTTTCACAAAAAGAGTGCACATAGAATAGAATAATCATATGTATAGCTTCTATTTACAACCAACAGTTTTACTTCTACAACATAACAACTCATTGAATGTTTACATACACACTTGGCAATCAGCCTAAAATTTCAGCTAGTAGCTCTTATTTGTGATAGATACATCATGTTTATCTACACAGAATATCACTATACCAAGGAGAACAAAGTGAATTGAACTTGGAGAGATGCTGTTTTGAAGTTGATATTCAAGAGAAATAGTGAAAGCGTACCTACTGAATATTTAGTTACATAAAGTGTATGGTGTACTTACCCACATACACAGTGGCTCCTGCATCATGAACGTCATCACCTCCACGAAGTGCTCGGTGAGGTTCCGGGTGGCGTTGGCGGAGTCGTTGAGCGGCGCGACCACCGGTTGCACCGCCCGCGCCAGCTCGCCCTCAGCCTCGCCTGCCATGCCGTCCTGCCGCTGCAGCGTTGCGTTCACGCGCCAGCTCGGGTCACTAGTCACACTCAGCGCATAGTACACAGCCACCGACAGCAGCAAAACACTTCCCGCCGTATAAACCTTGAGGTTCGGCAAGGGCAGCCTGTCTACTAGTGTCACAGGCATATTGCACACATTCAATTATATACTAATTTGTTATTCGTTAAACACTCAGTCCACACCACAATTTGAACTAATGACATTGGATAGTAAAATTGATACGAGTAATTACATATCGGTGAATCAGACGCAATAGTATTGAAATAGAAAATACGCTTCACAAGACAAGATAAAAACAACAACTGATAAATTTAATTCCGTCGGCCGTCGGCCGCCTCTTGACTTTTTTTGTTCGATTTGCCCTGCTGCTGATTGTAACCAAGGCAATTTCATTTATTCGGGCGGATGGTCAAATACTGCGATGTATTTTGTAAAACTGGCTGCACAATCATTGTTTCGTTGGCTTACTCAATAAAAAAATCCCGATTGCTGTCAGATTGACATAAGTAGAGATGTAACAAAAATCATTTGATTACCTATACGATACTCGATGATACTCAATATTTTTATTCCCAAACCATAATGCAAAAGGATGCTAAAAAAGAGTAAACGATATTATGGACCATGCCGGGTACGCAACTTAGAAGTAGCAGAGAGGAAGTGCTTTAATTAATGTAGTGTCTTTCATCTAATAACTAAATAATATTTTTCATTGTGTGCGTCTGCTATTGATAGTATTTTATTGAATATAAATAAATATTATTAATATTTAAGGTGTCTATAATTTTCTTAACATTCCACACGGACTACTTCACACATCCATTCACAGACAAATTATAGACAAGACAACCAAAATACCAAATGTATGTAGAATACGTATTGTTCAATGGGGGCTGTGAAAAATCCGCTAGATAGAAATAGAAAAAATCTTAGAAAAGTTAGGTCCATACATACCACTTACTTATGAATGTTTAAGTGATAGTTTTCTATTAGACTGTAGTTTATTGACATTTGATGTGTAATTAATTACCAACTAGATAAATCTCAGTTTTACAGTACGCAATCAATCAGATTTTACATACGCAATATTCCATATTGATATTGAACCAAATGGTGCTTGACATTAAGGAGAGAATCTATTGAAGAGTTAGTATTTCTAAGAAATTAAGCCATGTATTCGTTGATATGTGTTAGTGTCTAACACTAAGAAAACCACACAGTATTTGCTAAAACACTAGTAAATAAAAAAATTCGCAACAACAACAACAACAGCCATCTGTAAAAAGCTTTGCCTGTGGAACCCCAAAGTGAATTCTGTTTTGAGTATTACCAAATATGGATTAGTGTTGCCAATGGGCAGATCAAGTGATTTTTAGCACAACACTGGTTACTGACAGTGACAGAAAGACATAACTTGACATTGACACATGTCTAATCATTTTGATGTCGAATGTTTTCTGTTTCCTGTCGGGATTTTGTGCTTTTCGGGATAAATATACAGTTTTGATGTGCAAAAACTACGGTTAATAGAAGATGTCTGACAGAGATTATGCTCCGCTAAGCATAGCCTGCGTCCGCGGGCTGTGCGACAAAATCTACGACAAGAGAAAGTTCGCTGGTGTCGAGATCGAAAAGTAGGTGTTTTTCAGCAAATGTTCCCCATTGTGTGCAATGAGATTGTTCTATTCGATTTATAAGTTCATGACACGATACATAAATTTGTCATGATCCTCTATTTTTAACCGACTTCATGTTGTACCGGTTTGTAACAAATAGATTTTGTTGGTGTTCGTGCAATGAGCTTTGACGGTGTTGTTGGTTCTTTCAGGATGGTGAAGGACTTCAGCGACGCCAACAACACGAACCAGATCAAGCGGTTGATCCGAGTGCTGGGCCAGGACCTCATGTCTTCCTCTAATGCCAATGTGAAGAATGGAGCACTGATGGGACTTTCCTCTGTGGCAGTGGGCTTGGGAAAGGTAGTGGGCATCATTATGTGGTCCATTACTGTCCTACTTCCTAATAAAAAGCATTTGATAAATGTGAACTCGATTGAATTCAGTTTACAGCAAAACATTATTATTCTACTACAAAAGCTATTGTTAGAGAGTGGAAATCTTGTAGACTTTATAAACAAACTGAAACAGAACTATACTCACTTATCTGCTATGTGCATAATTAGGTCAATAGAGGTTGCTCATGGTTGAAGTATTTTTTGGAAATCAAAAATAGGCTTAATGATACAGTTCAAACTATAATTACAGAAGGATGTTTACTTAATTCATTCCATTTTCTAATTTTACAACTATTATTATTTCACTGTGATGTCAAAAATGGTATTTGTATCAATAAATGTGAATGAGAAATTCAACAACAAAATAGGTTTGGATTAAACTAGGTAAATGATTTCGTTGTAGATTGGAAAAGGTATCTTATTTTTTAATATTACCATCATAGTACCATTATGACCATAGCATTATTATCTGAACCGTTTCTATACAATAGAAACTTACAAGTAAACAATTTTATTTAAAGCAGTAGGTATTTATAGGTCAATAAATAAAAAATCACATAGCCCTCCAAAAAATAAACATTTGATTGTGTATAAAATTTACAGTATGTATTATTTTTTATGTAAGAAAAAAATATTGTGATCAACTTTGTAATTTTTTTTTTTTGTTATATGGCCTGTATTGTGTTCACGACACATTTAATTTTGCCAATGTCAGGTGTAGATTGATAAAGTGTAGTCAACAGTCGAAGTCAGTCGAAGTCACAGTCACTCAATAAAACGCCGGTGTTTAGCGTTTTAATGTCCTAAGGATTCTGTGGTCATTATTTTTAACAAAGCCGTAGGTTTTAAGACTTTGTAATTTTTACAAGGCAGGGCCTTGTGGAAATATTAATCAACAAAAAACTTAGAATCAATAATCCTGTAAATTGGACTGGGTTAACTGATATAACAAATAAATAAATTTCCACAGGGCTGTGTGAACTACCTGCCCGAGCTGATCCACCCGATAGTGGCGTGCCTGAGCGAGAGCGAGTCCCGCGTGCGGTACCAGGCGGCCGAGGCGCTGTTCAACGTGCTGAAGATCGCGCGCGGCGCGGCGCTCGCGCACTTCCCGCCCGTGTTCGACGCGCTGGCGCGCCTCGCCGCCGACCCCGAGCCGCAGGTCAAGCAGGGCGCCGAGCTGCTGGATAGACTCCTCAAGGTTAGCGTTATGTTCATTCAAATTCTCTCTTTCTTTCTCTCTCTCTGTCTCGCTGACTCTCTGTAATTGCAAGCCTTCAAAAAGCGAGCGTATTCCTTCTTAAAAGGTCGGCAGCGCATTTGCGACTCCTCTGGTGTTGCGGGTGTCCATGGGCGGCGGTAATCACTTACCATCAGGTGAACCGTCTGTTCGTCTGCCCCCTATCTCATAAAAAAAAAAAGCCGATATTAATATCTAATAATTTGTGTACCTATTTGTAACCACAATTACTTACCGCAATAAATGAATTCTATTCTTTCTTTCTATTCAAACTAGATTCAAATCTATTAATTGCCAAGGAGTTTTCGGTTCTGTTTTCCCCAATAACTGAAACTTAATTTTTTTTAAACCAACAATGAATAGGCTTCTTCTGGGTAAGCCCGCTCCATCGTAGGCTTCTTCTCAACTCTAGAGTTCAGTTTGAAGCCAAGGGCAAGCCCATTTTATCAAATGTGTCCTTACTTAATAAAACCTTCTAAGTCTGAATGGACAGATGGGCGACTGGTAAACTTCGACCCATACCATTAAATATATACCACAAGGATATCACGTAATTCTGTGTGGAATGTTAAAATCAAACTTGCCTAGATTATGCTTACAATAGTGTAATTTTTATTTGTTTCAAGATTGACACAAGATTTGATCTGATCTTTGATCTTTTTATATTATAAAGCAACTAAAGTCAGAAATACCTACTTTTGAGAACATGCTGTTTATATTCATAAAAATAATGCTCATATATCTAGTAAAAATACAGCCTAGTACAATTTATTAGTACAAAAAGAATAGAGAATTGTCTTGATAATTCGTACATAAACAAATGTTACGTCAGACGCGTCATATTACCACCTGGGACAGTAATTTTTACGGGGCGATAAGCAAGCGCAATTGTTACACATAAAACAATACTATCTCCCTCCCGCCGGCGAGAGGGCAACGCGTCCTCTTGCCCTTCGCTATGTAAATTAACTGATAAAGTAATGTCTTAAAATACTCTTGTTTTGTTATTATTGAACACGATTTCTCTTTGTCTAGACGTCTGCAATATTTTTGAGACTTCCTTGACGTTGTTTGTTTAGGGGAAAAGCATGTAAATGGTTCTTGAATGATATCTGTGTCAGACTTAGTGATCAAGTTTTCGTTTGTTGTAATGTGTTTGTTTGGCTGAGTGACAAATTGGTTTTATTGAAAACAAATGAATAAAGATACACGTTTCTTTTGTAGGAAATCGCGCAATGTGAGTTTTCCACTCTATCCTTTTATGTTTTCTAGTTTTTTTTATAAAAACTGACTTACTTGATCAGTGTTTCAGTTCATTGCTGGAACCATATTGATTTTTCAACTATAAACGTACATTATAAGACGTTCCCTGTTATTTTTGTAAAAGTATGCAGGGCCGTCTCTAGCTCATGTGGCGCCCGTGTGCAAACATTGCCCTAGCGCCCCCTAGCAAGCGCGCGGTAAAAATGAAATGGGTACAAAGTACAATACAGTTGTCCGGCCGTTAAGGGCGAGGCCTCCATATTATATAGTACTAGCGGCCGCCCGCGACTCCGTCCGCGTGAAAAAGTAACTTTTTACCCCCCTTTCAACCCCCTTTTCGCAATAAAAAGTAGCCTATGTCCTTTCTCAGGGTCTATATTATCTATATACCAAATTTCATTTAAATCCGTTGAGTAGTTTTGGCGTGAAAGAGTAGCAGACAGACAGACAGACAGAGTTACTTTCGCATTTATAATATTAGTATGGAAGTATGGATGGATCATTTATCCTGAAGCCCATGGACGAACAATAAGAGCCGAACGGGCACACACTACGCGTTTTAAACGCGCGTTTTACAGGTGTTTTGTAGTTCATTGCTGTTTAGTTAGAAGCTCTGTAAATAATGGCCAGCATCTTTCCAGCAATGAACTACTAAACGTCTGCAAAAAGGGCGCTTAAAACGCGTAGTGTGTACAGTCAGCATAGAAAGTAGCTTAACAATTTAGTACCATGTCAAAGTGAAATGAAATGAAATGAAAATATCTTTATTCAAGTTAGGTCCATACAGAACACTTATGAATGTCAAAACATAATATAATCTACCACTGGTTCGGAACGTCGATTTCTACTGAGAAGACACCAGCAAGAAACTCAGTAGTTACTCTTTTCAAATAGTAACTTGGCAACTTGGTAACTGGCTAAAGCCTAGTTACCAAGTTGCCAAGGGATACGGACACAATATTACTTTAACATAGCATTAACGTGTTAAGCCACTTACGATGCTGACCGTACCAGCTCTAACAGCACATCAACTTACCATATAAGTACTGTCAAATTTCTTTATTGTTTGTAGTTTAAATTTGAAGTTTAGTTCGGTTTTGAATACCTGCCATAATGTGCTCTTGATTGTTCTCTTGACTTGAAGTGCTCTTTTTTTTTGGTCACGAAGAGGAAATGCCACCTGCCCGATGTGCAATGGGCAGACTATGGCTTGCAAATATTCGAAAACTTTCAGTATTCGAATAATTCGACTTATTTCCCTGTATTATTCGAATATTATTCGAATAATTGGAATTAAGTAATAAAAAATAAAAATTGAAGTTATTTGTATTGTTACGATGGCATAACAACAGAGTTAATCAAAGCTGGAGGTAAACCCGTACGGAGGGAGCTCCAAAAGCTTTTTAACGCTGTCCTATTTGAAGGGAGAACTACGGAGGCGAAGAGTAGAAGTGTGGTCCTTCAAAAAGGGTGACAAAAGCCTGCTGACCAACTATTGACCCATTTTGCTTCTAAGTCACATTTATAAGCAAGCTCTTCTCAAGAGTGATCACAAACCGTCTTGCGCGAAGACTCGATGAATTCCAACCACCGGAACAGGCTGGATTTCGGAACGAATATGGCACCATAGACCACATTCACACAGTACGGCAGATTATACAGAACACCGAGGAGAATAATCAGCCACTGTGTAGCATTTGTCTGTTTCGGAATCCCTGCAGCGTTGCCAAATAGATTGGCGATATATCCAAGTGATGTCTCTACGAAGCCGCCACTATGTCCGTCCGAGTACAGAATCAGCAAACAAAACCTATACCATTGCAATGAAGGATATATTCAAGACGCTGAACTGGAAAGGACGTGGCATTAACATCGTCATATTAGCAGAATCGATGCTGGTCCTAAAAAAGATGCTGATTAGCCTGGCGGACTCTCCCAAACGCATCGGCCTACGGATGAACTTGGACAAAACCAAGGTCATGTTCAACATCTTCCGAGGTTGATCGAGATGAGGTGAAAAGAAGAATTCAGCTGGGTTGGGCAGCATTCGGAAAACTACGTCGAGTCTTCTCATCGTCGATTCCACAGTGCCTAAAGACAAAATAATACAATCAGTGGGTCCTACCCGTCATGACATACGGGGCCGAAGCGTGGACACTAACTTGTGGACTAACCGTGCGGTTAGTCCACAAGTTAAAATCGCTCAGCGGGCTATGGAAAGAGCTATGCTCGGTGTTTCTCGGCGTTATCGAATCCTAAACGCGGTGATCCGGTAGAGAACCAAAGTTATCGACATAGGTCACCGGTTTAGTAAACTGAAGTGTCAGTGGGCTGGCCATATTTGTCGCAGAATTGAAAACCGTTGGGGAAACGGTTCTGGAGTGGAGACCGAAGATCGATCAAAGTGGAGAGCATTTGGAGAGGCCTACGTCCAGCAGTGGACTGCAACAGGCTGATAATGATGATGATGATATTATAAGTACAGACGGTCATGGTGGTTCGGATAATTATGGGATACCGCATCATTTTTCACGAGATGGTGTGAGCCATAGCAGGTTCCCTTCCAGGATTTTGTTTACTGGCAAGGCACCGTCCTCCGCCGGACGCAGTAATGCGGTAGTGAAGAGATGGTCAGGACACGAGACTAAGTGAATGGTACCGGCGGCTAAACGAGTCCGATACCGAAGGTTCTGGATCACGACATCGTATTCTTAGACAGAACGATTGGAAGAAAGTGAGACACAGATTCTCTCGGGACATGGCTGAGTTGGAAGGTATCTTCTATGCATCGTTGCCGGTGCAAAGTTGTCTCAGAGATGTGACCACTGTGTATGACTGTGCGGAAGATACCGCACAGCACGCATTGGCGGAATGCCTGCGTGGGATGAACCACAGACAACATTAACCGCAGCCCTGGGAGATGGGGACCTCTTATTACCGACCGTCCTACAGGAGATGGTCAGTAAAAGAGAGTGCCTTGGAGTTCTGTTTCATTCCAATTAATAAAATATGCCATAATTTTGCACCACGAAAAACTAGAACTTCGAAACTTCGTTTGACTAGGAATTTCGAAAAAAAAACGATTATTCGAATATCGCAGATCTAATATTCGAATATTTGGAAGAATTTATTATCTGAATTATTCGAATATTCGATTGCAAGCCCTAGGGCAGACGTCGGCGCTGGTGGTCGGCGCCGCCAGTGTGGGGCTCTCCTCTGGGTTGGGTCTCTGCTAATCAGAGACCGTCCAGAAGCATACCCACTAAAACCTCTCCGACTTTCCCGGCAGATCCAGGCACGGTGGCGGAATACGTGAAAGGGCGAACTTTTATCGCCGCATCCCGCCTCAGGAACCGTGAGGCACGCGAGTACGGCCTCACCTCCCCAACTACGGGCCGTATACGCCCCCAGGGCCGCTCCCACGGCCTACCGAAAATCCCCGGAAAAAAAACAGGACTCCCTCGCAGACCCGTACCCTGCTATTTGCAGTAACAGGGAAGGGAAAGAGAGCCCGCAGGCTTAGCAGTAAGGCCCTGAAATTCCAGCCAAACGAGCACCTCCGCTGGATGCGGAGGCAGGGGGAAGACAGGGAGGCAGGAAGCTGCCGCTTACCGCTGGATTGCAGGACTTGACGCGATCTGCGCAAAAGTCCCCCACATGTAATGTGGGGGCAGCGCCCAGAGGCGCCCCAAGTTAAGGGGGGAGAAAAAAAGTCTCCCTTAAGGACCCTAAGCAAACAGGGAGCGACCCACTTTCGTGGGAAGTCCCGTGGCCTTGCGGTCCGGAGACTCCACGTAAGGTAAAGTGACCCCGACCGGTGATGTCGTGGTGATCCCCCGGATTTACACGTGGCGCGCCTTGCTTTGCTGTAATACGACAAATATAAGAAGAGCTCCAGGTGCTACACAAAATGTATGCAAACTGGAGTTCTTTTTACGTTGGTTATCAAAGCGCGGCGGCCGGACAGCGCGGGCGCGCGCCGAGTGGGGCTCCGTTGCGAGCGGCGCCCGGCGCCCCTAGGACCGCGGCGCCCGTGTGCACCGCACACCCTGCACCTAAGGGAAAGACGCCCCTGAAAGTATGATATATAATACTTTATCTAACTGTGTGTGCAACCGGAAATGTCGTCACTTTAGCATCGATAAATGTGATACGTTTTCGATGTCGCCCGAAAAATAAATTTTTCTGTAAAATTATTGAAATTACTTGCAGTTCTTGTATATTTCATATGGATGACCACTTTAACACGTAAGCACTAGCGTTACAGTAGTCTTGAAGTCGGTTTTCTTTTTTTGCAAAAATGAACTAAGCACATACCTAATTGTGTTGCAGGACATCGTGACGGAGAGCTCGTCGTTCGACCTGTGCGCGTTCGTGCCGATGCTGCGCGAGCGCATGTACACGCGCAACGCGTTCGCGCGCCAGTTCCTGGTGTCGTGGGTGTCGGTGCTGGACGCCGTGCCCGACATCGACCTCATCGCGCACCTGCCCGACCTGCTCGACGGCCTGTTCAAGATGCTCGACGACCCCAATGCTGAGATACGCAGGATGTATGCCCTACTAATATAAAAATAAATCCTCCAACCGATATTCGGCTACGGCGGCTAATCTTAAAGATCAGCCACGTACGCAGGATATATTATAGTGCTCAAGTGTGTACGCAAACACAGGTGCACTCTTTATTCCCTTACCCTCTTAACTCTTTGACTGGCTCAGTGGCGCACAGGCGTCACAGAAAACCGGCGTGAAGCAGCTCCTGTGCTGTGTTTCGCCGAGTGAGCGTACCGGAGTCCCATCGGGGGGGAAGGGGATAAAAGGCAGCGCACTTGTTGCATGTGTTCATGGGCGGCGGCAATTGCTTACCATCAGGTGATCCGCCTGCTCGTCTACTACTCGCTACCTATCACATAAAAAAAAAAGTTGTTAGTCGCACTTTAAAGCGATGGCTTCGCTTGGGGTCACGAAAAAAGGGGTATGTGTAGGGGTAGAAAAAACGGGTATACTATGGTATCATTCAAAAGGGATCATTTTATTGTCGTAGTTATTTTGGTCTTGAATTCCAGTTTTGGGTATAGCTATAAATATAAATAAAGATGTGACTCCACCCGTGGTCTTTTGGCGTATGACAGGTGCGACGTGCAACTGAACGAGTTCCTGCGCAGCATCAAGAAGGACCCGGCGCGCGTGGACTTCCAGGCCATGGTCAACATCCTCATCACGCACGCGCAGTCGCCTGAAGAGCTGCTGCAGGTATAATGAGTCATGAGTGATCTTAAGCCATGTGGGATTACTAGATTATGAGGGATCTTTAGTCATGATGGATTTTAAGCCACGTGGGATCATACATTAGCGGGAGTTTTAGTTATGTGGCATCTTAAGCCATGTGAGATCATAAATTATGAAGGTTCTTTAATTATGAGGGATCTTAAGCCATGTGGGATTACTAGATTATGAGGTATCTTTAGCCATGAGGGATCTTAAACCATGCGGGATTATTAAATCATGAGGGATCATAGATCTTGAAGGATCTTCAGACATGAGGGTACTAAAACGTGTTAGATCTTAAGCCATGTGGGGCCATTACATCATGTAGGTTCATGACCCATGTGGAATCGGAAGTCATGAGGGAATACAGACCAAGAGAGATCTGGCTATGTGCAATCATAGATCATGAGAGAAAACTTTAAAGCTAGGTGTTGTAGCAGATATTGACTGTACAATTTGGACGGTGTTTTGACTGGGTGGTTGTGCGCGTGGCAGCTGACGGCGATCACGTGGATCAAGGAGTTCGTGGAGCTGTCGGGCGCGCGGCTGCTGGGCCACGCGTCCGGCGTGCTGTGCGCCGTGCTGCCGTGCCTCGCCTACACCGACGAGCCAAGGAAGAGTATCCTTTGCAACACTCCTATGCTCTTTACTCGACACTTTCTGCCACGCACCTCCTCATTGTGGAATCAACTTCCCGCAGCGGTATTTCCGAACCGGTACGACATTCAAATCTTCAAGAAACGAGCCTATACCTTCCTAAAAGGCCGGCAACGCATCCGCACTCCTTCTGGTGTAGCTGATGTCCATGGGCGGCGGTGATCACTTACCATCAGGTGACCCGCTTGCTCGTTTGCCTTCCTATAATATATAAAAAAAAACACTCTTACACGAGGCCGAGGCGCCACGCACTATACTCTGATTTTTAATCATGTGGAGTAAACTGACAGATGTCAATGTGTCATCCCTATATATTATCACTCAATTTGACAGATGCAAAATGTCAAAATGTATACACACTTGACATTTGCATCTTTCAGTTTACTTCGCATGTTTAAAAATCAGAGTTTAGGGACACTTTTTAAGTGATTGGTGGCAGACCCGTAGACGGATCACCTGATGATGAGCGACTCCAGAGGAATTACAATACAAGTGTGCTGCCAACCTTTTAAATAGGTATACGTGCTCTTTTTTTAATGGTTTGTAGGTTGTATCGGTCCGGAAACACCGCATTTTATAGTTCAAAAGATTAGTAATAAGTTCTTTTTAAATTACCATCCAAATGATCTTATTAAATATCATTCTTCATACATCACATAAAAAAATGTATGATTACGAACTTCTTGACTACATCGTGAGGACACAGGCATCCGCGAGACCGCGGCCACCGTCAACTTCCAGCTCACCAAGCTGGTGGGCGCCGACCCCCCGGAGCCCGCCGGCGACCCCCCGGCCCCCCCGCCCGGGGACCCCGCGGACCCCCGGAGCCCCCCGCGGACCCCCCGGGCTCGCGGCTGCAGCTGGAGGCCGTGGTGGGCGTGCTCACGCAGATGCTGCACCACAGCTCGGTGCACACGAAGGTCGCGTCGCTGGATTGGATCCTGCATTTGTATAATAAGATGCCCACAGAGGTGAGTTACTTTGTCTATGCTCAGAACCAAAACTGTTTATGCTCATAGTAATGAATGATTGTGGCGAACTATATTTTTTTACATGATGGTAAAATTAATTTAAAACAAAACTTTTCTTCAAAAATGAAATTACCACTAGTCTATTTATTTATACCAAGGGTTTTTTTTTATATTTGCTGCCTAAACTAGTAGAATCCTGTACTGACGGAAACTAGAAAAAGAAAGCACAAATAAACAATCACTTATCATACCAATTAAAAAACAAGATGATAACTGACAGATCACATGATAGTACACAAAATGCGCTGCCGACTTTTTAAAATAACGAGGGAGGGGTTAATGTGGCAGCGTACCTTTAGCCCCCTTTCCCCAATAATTGAGCTTTTTTTTTTTGGTAACCCAGGGGAAATGCGTAACGCATACCCGTCCGCCGGGGGTGGACGGGTTACCGGGGTTTACCGACTAAACAGGGGTTTTAGTCGGTAAACCCCGGTAACCCGGGTAATCCGGATGGACGATGAGGAAGAGTCCCAGGGGGGACTCTCCCTCATCGTTCATCGCGTAATTGGGCCTCCGGTAACCTTACTCGAGGAAACATAGCGCAGGCGCTGCTTCACGTCGAAGGCCGTAGTATCACTCCGGTCGAGCTGGCCCGGCCTGGATACTCCCATTATTGCTAGCAATATTCGAAGAGAGAACCTCAAAGTGAGAATGGTGTTGGGCGCAGATGTTCCGCGAGACGGACGCGGTGTTCGTGAGCGTGGTGGGCAGCCTCACGGACGCGTCCGACGACGTCGTGCGGCGCTCGCTCGCCGTGCTCGCCGAGATCTGCTCGTGCACGCCGCAGCAGCCCAGGGACGCGCCCAGCGAGGGGACGCCGCCGCCCGAGGGAGCTACCACAGGTCAGTAGGGTGGAGGACTGGCGCAGGTGTTGTGATGGATGTGTGCTCGCAGAGATGTGCTCTTGCACGCCGCAGTAGCCCAGGGACGCGCCTAGTGAGGGGACGCCGCCGCCCGAGGGGGCTTCCACAGGTCAGTGGGGCGGAGGACTGGCGCAGGTGTTGTGATGGATGTGTGCTCGCAGAGATCCGCTCGTGCACGCCGCAGCAGCCCAGGGACGCGCCCAGCGAGGGGACGCCGCCGCCCGAGGGGGCTTCCACAGGTCAGTGGGGCGGAGGACTGGCGCAGGTGTTGTGATGGATGTGTGCTCGCAGAGATCCGCTCGTGCACGCCGCAGCAGCCCAGGGACGCGCCCAGCGAGGGGACGCCGCCGCCCGAGGGGGCTTCCACAGGTCAGTGGGGCGGAGGACTGGCGCAGGTGTTGTGATGGATGTCTGCTCGCAGAGATCTGCTCGTGCACGCCGCAGCAGCCCAGGGACGCGCCCAGCGAGGGGACGCCGCCGCCCGAGGGGGCTTCCACAGGTCAGTGGGGCGGAGGACTGGCGCAGGTGTTGTGATGGATGTCTGCTCGCAGAGATCTGCTCGTGCACGCCGCAGCAGCCCAGGGACGCGCCCAGCGAGGGGACGCCGCCGCCCGAGGGGGCTTCCACAGGTCAGTGGGGCGGAGGACTGGCGCAGGTGTTGTGATGGATGTCTGCTCGCAGAGATCTGCTCGTGCACGCCGCAGCAGCCCAGGGACGCGCCCAGCGAGGGGACGCCGCCGCCCGAGGGGGCTTCCACAGGTCAGTGGGGCGGAGGACTGGCGCAGGTGTTGTGATGGATGTCTGCTCGCCGAGATCTGCTCGTGCACGCCGCAGCAGCCCAGGGACGCGCCCAGCGAGGGGACGCCGCCGCCCGAGGGGGCTTCCACAGGTCAGTGGGGCGGAGGACTGGCGCAGGTGTTGTGATGGATGTGTGCTCGCAGAGATCTGCTCTTGCACGCCGCAGCAGCCCAGGGACGCGCCTAGCGAGGGGACGCCGCCGCCCGAGGGGGCTTCCACAGGTCAGTGGGGCGGAGGACTGGCGCAGGTGTTGTGATGGATGTGTGCTCGCCGAGATCTGCTCGTGCACGCCGCAGCAGCCCAGGGACGCGCCCAGCGAGGGCACGCCGCCGCCCGAGGGGGCTTCCACAGGTCAGTGGGGCGGAGGACTGGCGCAAAATCCGATAGCTGGCGTTACGTTGACGTCACGTCCAACTTTGACGACGTTTCTTAACATAACTTCATAATTTTGACATGATACGTCAAATGTTACCAATCCACTCGTTGTTGGACTTGACGTCAACGTTACGCCATCTATCGGATTTTGCATTTGCAAATACCTCATCATGGTCGTCTCACTAAAAAATATGTGACTCGCATGAATTTGACATCCGCAGTTTTGAATCAATCGAAAACGAGCGTTTGCACGAGTGGTGTAAACTACTCGTTGGCGAGTGGGCGCATTTACATAAAATAATATAAATGAATGATTTCTAGGCGCCCTGGAGTCGAGCCCGTACTACTACAAGTTCCTGCAAGCGCTGCTGCGGCTGCTCGCCGCCGACGACAACCTGTTAGAAGACCGGGGGGCGTTCATTATAAGGTATAGTAACCTTTATTCTTTTCTATATACCTATCTAGTGTTCAGGGATGTTACGAAGCTCTGACTCCGGTTCCATCAAGTCGGAACTTCCGATTATTATTACACCTCTTCGGTTCCAACTACGGCTCCGACTCTATTATATCGACGGTTTTAATTCGAGGTCGACGAATAACAAAGCTGTATAATACTACTTTTGAATGACGTTCTGTAGATTGGATAGACCACCTGCCCGTTGGTCCGAAGATATTGTAAGAACAATGGATGAGGCTGGAAGGTGACCTTTCTGTCTAACGCCACTCCTTACTAGCGTTAGACAGAAGAGGTCTATACTCGGCAGTGGGTAGATGTGGGCTGTTTAATGATGATGATGTGATCTGGTGTGGTCCGTCAGGCAGCTGTGCGTGCTGCTGAACGCGGAGGACATCTACAAGGCGCTGTCGCTGATCCTGCGCGGCGAGCGCAACGTGCGCTTCGCGGCCACCATGGTGGACGTCCTCAGCACCATCCTGCTCACCGCCGCCGAGCTGTACGACCTGCGCTCGCAGCTGCGCGCCGGCAACAACCCGGTCAGTCACTAGCCGGAGACACCTCACATCCACCAGGCGTGGTCGCCGGTCCTGGCCACCATGGTGGACGTCCTCAGCACCATCCTGCTCACCGCCGCCGAGCTGTACGACCTGCGCTCGCAGCTGCGCGCCGGCAACAACCCGGTCAGTCACTAGCCGGAGACACCTCACATCCACCAGGCGTGGTCGCCGGTCCTGGCCACCATGGTGGACGTCCTCAGCACCATCCTGCTCACCGCCGCCGAGCTGTACGACCTGCGCTCGCAGCTGCGCGCCGGCAACAACCCGGTCAGTCACTAGCCGGAGACACCTCACATCCACCAGGCGTGGTCGCCGGTCCTGGCCACCATGGTGGACGTCCTCAGCACCATCCTGCTCACCGCCGCCGAGCTGTACGACCTGCGCTCGCAGCTGCGCGCCGGCAACAACCCGGTCAGTCACTAGCCGGAGACACCTCACATCCACCAGGCGTGGTCGCCGGTCCTGGCCACCATGGTGGACGTCCTCAGCACCATCCTGCTCACCGCCGCCGAGCTGTACGACCTGCGCTCGCAGCTGCGCGCCGGCAACAACCCGGTCAGTCACTAGCCGGAGACACCTCACATCCACCAGGCGTGGTCGCCGGTCCTGGCCACCATGGTGGACGTCCTCAGCACCATCCTGCTCACCGCCGCCGAGCTGTACGACCTGCGCTCGCAGCTGCGCGCCGGCAACAACCCGGTCAGTCACTAGCCGGAGACACCTCACATCCACCAGGCGTGGTCGCCGGTCCTGGCCACCATGGTGGACGTCCTCAGCACCATCCTGCTCACCGCCGCCGAGCTGTACGACCTGCGCTCGCAGCTGCGCGCCGGCAACAACCCGGTCAGTCACTAGCCGGAGACACCTCACATCCACCAGGCGTGGTCGCCGGTCCTGGCCACCATGGTGGACGTCCTCAGCACCATCCTGCTCACCGCCGCCGAGCTGTACGACCTGCGCTCGCAGCTGCGCGCCGGCAACAACCCGGTCAGTCACTAGCCGGAGACACCTCACATCCACCAGGCGTGGTCGCCGGTCCTGGCCACCATGGTGGACGTCCTCAGCACCATCCTGCTCACCGCCGCCGAGCTGTACGACCTGCGCTCGCAGCTGCGCGCCGGCAACAACCCGGTCAGTCACTAGCCGGAGACACCTCACATCCACCAGGCGTGGTCGCCGGTCCTGGCCACCATGGTGGACGTCCTCAGCACCATCCTGCTCACCGCCGCCGAGCTGTACGACCTGCGCTCGCAGCTGCGCGCCGGCAACAACCCGGTCAGTCACTAGCCGGAGACACCTCACATCCACCAGGCGTGGTCGCCGGTCCTGGCCACCATGGTGGACGTCCTCAGCACCATCCTGCTCACCGCCGCCGAGCTGTACGACCTGCGCTCGCAGCTGCGCGCCGGCAACAACCCGGTCAGTCACTAGCCGGAGACACCTCACATCCACACAGGCGTGGTCGCCGGTCCTGGCCACCATGGTGGACGTCCTCAGCACCATCCTGCTCACCGCCGCCGAGCTGTACGACCTGCGCTCGCAGCTGCGCGCCGGCAACAACCCGGTCAGTCACTAGCCGGAGACACCTCACATCCACCAGGCGTGGTCGCCGGTCCTGGCCACACTGGTGGACGTCCTTCAGCACCATCCTGCTCACCGCCGCCGAGCTGTACGACCTGCGCTCGCAGCTGCGCGCCGGCAACAACCCGGTCAGTCACTAGCCGGAGACACCTCACATCCACCAGGCGTGCTCGCTGACCAGCCTTTCTGATATTTGAGCTGTCAATTTCAGTTATGCTTATATAATATATAGATGCTGTTTCTCAATGTTTATACAAATACTTAATATAAACACAAAATAATTACACACAGAAGGTAGACTCAGCCTGCTTTTTGAATTTAGAAGAGTTTGTTGACATGCTAGGGTTGTTGCCCGGCCATGAGTACATAAGCGCGCGGCCTCTACCACAGACCTCGACAGTTCGACAATCTTATGTCATAGGCTAGGATTAATGTGATCGAAAAGGCGTATTTCCCCGTTAGTGCGCATGCGTGAGTACATGACACGTTTTTAGCTCTTAGTGGGCAGTCTACTTTCTGTGTCAGTCTATATTTTATGATATAAATGAGTCTAGATTCTGTGGGTAACTGTGAAACAAGCCGCATCGGCTGATGCAATCCAAAGATTTTATTTAGTATCTAGTGGTTTTTAGTGTACAAATTTGGTGTTACTTTGTGCAGTGAAGTGCCGCAGGGTGATATTAATATAAGAATCATTGAATTGTGTCGTTTTTAACACTGCTATTGTGTGTCGAGTGAGTTGTCACGTGAACAATTTGCTTTGACCTAATAGAGTCTTAAAACCTACGGCTTTGTTAAAAATAGTCTCCACAGAATCCTTAGGACATTAAAACGCTAAACACCGGCGTTTTTTGAGTGACTGTGACTTCGACTGACTTCGACTGTTGACTACACTTTATCAAACTACACTTGACATTGGCAAAATTAAATGTGTCATGAACACAATACAGGCCATTTAAAAAAAAAAATGAGTCTAAACGCGAGGATTGCTTGACGTTTCGACCGCGTTACTACGGTCGTGGTCACAAGCGGACTAGAGTCGCACGGCGTCCGTCTGCCATCAAAACTGTCCTGCCTTTATTTCTGTTTATATTTGTGTAATGTAATATTCATACAAATTGTTTACGATACTTGTACGCCACGATGTCTTTGGAAAGGTCGTACTAGACGACCTTCCCTTCGACATCGTGTTATCGTCTCACGTGTGGCGCGCAGGCGACGCGCGCGCTGTTCGCGTGGCTGTACCCGTGCTGGTGCCACAGCCCGGTGTCGCTGCTGGCGCTGTGCCTGCTCACGCACCACTACTCGCACTGCAACACGCTCATCGACCACTTGTATCCTTTGCCGACAACCTCCACGCTCAAACTAACGATTATTTCAGGAGTTGATCGACTACCGATTTCGAATGTTATGAAACAACCGATGTCGTCAAAGTTGGACCTGACGTCAACATAACGCCATCTATCGGATTCTGCGTTTGATCCTCATTGAATTGAGTGTATATATCAGTCTGCTGCTAACTGTACGGTGGCCAGCACATCAAGTTACTACAAACTGTCAAATTTCTTCAATCGAACCTCACTTTTATGTCAAACGTGTTTGGTTCAATATCAACTGAGGAAATTTGACAGATTGTAGTAACTTGATGTGCTGGCCACTGTACATGGTAGCAATTCTAATCTTACATAACATTCCCTCTGGTGTATTCATTGCAATTTATTTTATTTGTGGAATAAATATCCGGATCCTTGACTAAATAGCTCAGCGGTGACCTGGAGATTACGGTGGACTTCCTAACAGAAGTGGACAAATTAGTGCAGTTGATCGAATCGCCAATATTCGCATGTAAGTAGAATTTCTTCACTTTACATTTTGGAAATATTTTTACATTGGAGTTTTTAGTAAATTAGAATAGAATAAAATTTATTTGGTTAACACAATCACATAAAACAAAAGAAAAATACAACAATCTAAAATCTCAATGATTTTAAAAGACATCTATTTAAATTTTTGGTGGAAAAGACATACTACTCAATAAATGAATTCTTAGAACAAAAACTGACATAACAATCTTATAATTTCCGACATATTTACAATACCTTATTCAACTTAAATTTAATACTTAAATATCCTCGACATTTTTAATTATATAAATTTTCTATTTAGATTTTATTATTTTGCTTGTTTTGTTTGTATGCTGATAAGCAGAGCATAGCGGACTTATCTATAGAATTAAATTAACAACTATGTATATAACCTATGTTTCACAAATAAAGATTTTTGTATTGTTGTATTTGTATTTGTAAAAAAAAACACAAAAACGAACATTTTTACGTGACGTGTCACCAAAATGGATTCCACTCAGCTGTTTTGTCACGGCGGATAGCCATGACACTGGTTTTCTGTGAAAACCATTGAGGTAGAGAGGGAGTCACCGGCCAGAACAACAATAAATAACAAATGAATTCTAAAAATATCTAAGAGAACATACATACATCGAAATCAATATTCAATACTTACAAACTTATTAAACATTCTTGTTTCGGATGCGGGAGTGGATTTTGGTGTGTGTGTGTGTGTGTGTGTGTGTGCGTGTGTGTGTGTGTGGGTGGGTGGGTGTACGTGTGTGTGCGTGGGTGTGCTTATGTGTGTGTGGTACAGCACGGCTGCGCTTACGTCATAGCTACTTGCTCGTCGAACAGAAATTTCCTGATATTTCGTTTAAAGGAGGAGTCTGACTGTGAATTTCTGATCGGCGGCGGCAGATTGTTCCAGCATTTAGTGGCAGCGTAGCGAAAGCTGCCACGGAACGCAGCCGTGCTGTGCTGTGGGCACCTTAGACGTGGGGCAATACGCATCTTGCATTGTGTAAACTGTAACTTATGGTATAGATAGGTTGGCTCTTTCTTTGTTATTACAATTAGGTATCTATGTATACTCTAATTTTTAATCATGTAGAGTAAACTGACAGATGCCAATATGTCATCCCCATTCATTATCACTCAATTTGACAAATGCAAAATGTATAGAAACTTGACATTTGCATCTGTCACTTTACTCCTCATGATTAAAAATCAGAGTATATTGCTTGCGAGGAGTGGTGTAACCAACCTAACTTGAATAAAGACCTCGAGGTCCAGGCAGGGAAACAGTGGAATAGAAACATCAGTTCCGTCTGAATTACTTGCTGTTTATTTTAGAACTGCCAAACCTAGGCAGGCGGCTTGAGGTCATTATTCCGGTGACACACATCGCTTGCGCGAGGTAAAAATGCATAGTGCCATCTACCGGAATAATGACGAACCGCCTGTGCTTTGTACAGACCTGCGCCTGGAGCTGCTGCGGGGGGCGCACAGCGCGGAGCTGCGCGGCGCGCTGTACGGGCTGCTCATGCTGCTGCCGCAGAGCGACGCCTTCCACACGCTGCGCCGCCGGCTGCAGTGCGCGCCCGCGCCGCCCGTCCATCAGGCGACTGCCTCGCAGCCGGGCGACAGGTGCGTCCGCTCATGCTTGATACTTTTTTTTTTATGTGATAGGTAGCAGACGAGCAGGCGGATCACCTGGTGGTAAGCGATTGCCGCCGCCCATGAACACATGCAACAAGTGCGCTGCTAACCTTTTATCCCCTTCCCCCCCGATGGGCCTCCGGTACCCTCACTCACTCGGCGAAACACAGCACAGGAGCTGCTTCACGCCGGTTTTCTGTGAGGCAGTGGTATCACTCCGGTCGAGCCGGCCCATTCATGCCGAAGCATGGCTCTCCCACAATTAAGCTTTAATACTTACTACGCTGGCTGAGCGACCCGGAGTGGATCTTGGCCTCCGACACGAGAATCGCCTCTCCGCTCTATTCTCAGCCAGCTCTCAGCCAGTTTGAAAGTGACCAAGATCCATCTTGACCCGGTCCATCCATGCATGATAACTTACTTTAATTTCATTAAATTCGACTTATCCCAATTTTCACCATCGACGTCAATTTAGCACCGAAGGCAGCCGGAAGAGACGACTGGGAATAATCGTGATAAATATAGTTTGATGTCTTAAAAACTTTTATTTAGGGAGGTTTTTTGAGAGTTCTTTAAATTGTCCCGTTGAATTGTAACTATTTAATATAGACGGTAATTATCGCAACGTCAATTTTTAACACAATGTTAATCGTAGGTTATCCAGTAGCAAAGAGTCGCCGATAAACTTCGAGGAGTTGCTGGAGGAGTTCAAGCGCGTGCAGGCCGCGCACCGCGAGTACAAGACGCTGGACCGCAGCCGCGCGCGCCTGCTCGACAAGGGCTACTCCTAGCCGCGGCGCCTCCGCCCCCGGGACTGCGCCACTGACCTACGTTTACAAGCACGTGGAACTCACGAACGCTACCGATGAAGGTTTTTGTACATGGAAAATCCGATAGATGGCGTTACGTATACTCTGGTTTTTAATCACGTGGAATAAACTGACAGATGTCAATTTGTCATCCCCATACATTAACACTCAATTTGACAGATGCAATATGTCAAAATATATATACATATAAAGAAACTTGACATTTGCATCTGTCAGTTTACTCCGACATGATTAAAAATCAAGAGTATAGACATTGGTCGTTTTGTACGTAGCTTCGTAGTTTTAAAATGATACGTCAAAATAATATTTGTTACCGTCAAATAGTCCGAACCGTAATTGATCAACTTAGGGGAAATAACAAACGGTGCTAAATTTTGTTTTTGAAAATAGGTTAGGTTAGAACTATTCAATCTAACCTATTTTCGAAGAATAAACCTAATACCGTCTAAATGCGCCATTTTATTCTGCGAAAGTTACTAAACGGTCGGGATTATTTTACGGTTACATTGTCTAATCCAAAACCAGTAAAGCCACTTCTAGGATATTCCATTTACAAAAACCTTATTTCTTAGATTTTGACAATCGCCATTTTGGCGCTGATTGACACAGAGCAGCGGTGAGAATAAGGAACTAATTCTATGAGAAGACTATTGTATGATTTGAAGACTTGTTAGTTTCCTGTACTCTCACATTGGCGCTTCGAATCTGCACAATAATTAGCTATCATTTCTTAGGCCACCAGCAGTCCAATGTGCTTGTATTAAAGAGGTCAGTGAAGTTTGGTGTCATTGCTATTATCGTCAACCACGTTTTATTGTAGGCAATGTGTTCAATGAGGGCCCTCTGCGAATGAAAAGTTTGCTAGATAACGTTATACAGCGTTAGCCATGGTTTAAAAATGATTGTCGTGGTGCGAGGGCTTCGTGCTATTTGCCCCACGACTGTCTCCCGCGATGGACGTTGAGGGAGTCCCAGGGGTTTTAGTCGGTAAACCCCCCGCCGCCATGCGGAGGAGAGTCCGACATAACCCGTCCGCCCCCTGGCGGACGGATATGCGTAACGCATTTCCCCTGGGTTACCAAACAAAAAAAAAAATGGTTTAAAAATGATGCTGTCACTTTTACAAAAGTCACAAATGAAAGTGTCGGCATTAGTTTTAAACCAGGTCTACTTTTAGACCGAGTTTTGTAATAAGAGAGATGAGGTCCAACTTCAACATTGTTGGTTGTTTTTTAAGTAACATTGCCACTTTAACAAGTCAAGTCAGAAAATAACGAATCTCCTTGTTGTTGGACCTTACGTCTACATAACGCAGTAGGCCCTCATTAAATATGAAATTATATCTTTAATCGTCGTATTCATTAGGCATTTTTTAAATAAACTATTTATAAAGATGATTATGTTTATAAACTGGACGTTTCGCCTCGCTCTCCAATCATGATGAAACAATATTTATAAAAAAATTGTGCCTAATGAATGAAAGCTGTAGGAAACGGCAGCCCTTCGAGTGACGCAGCCGTGCTGTAAGCCAGATGATAAGCAATGCTGTGATACGTAATATAGACAACTATAAAATTACAGATGGAATAATAAAATTCTTATGAAGGTTTAATATGACAGCTATATTAATATAATGTCGATAATAAACATCTGGCCGACGGCACTCGTCACCGAGGATATTAGCTAATTGAAAATAAACCAAAATCATAGTGAAATAGAGTTCTTTTATTATTTTATTGACGTCAAATTCATTTCCTATAAGGAAAAGTGTATGAAGTTATTTTTATACGTTTTGTTACGTCTTGCTGACTGCCTGATGGATGAAACTGAGTCTAAATTTTAGGTTATTATTATAGGTGTTGCTGAACTATCGATAAACTATTCAGGATACCAATAGTATTGAATAGTGCAATAGTATCGATAGGGAATAGGCAATACTATCGTTATGGTCGATAGTTTAACGTACGATAATACATATTGTACGTTCGAACAGCATTAGGTACTATCGAAACAGCCAACTATGGACAGTGTGAAACATCGATACTATGGAATGTTTATCCTGATTCTGTTAAAAATTACTATCGATAGTATCGATACTATTGGTTTTTCTTTTACTATCGATTGCCAACACTATTATATGTATGTTATAAGCAAAACAGTGATTTAATTATTCTCATTTTTAATTTAATGCTAAAGTTTGTTAGAGTTGTCTACCATATGAGATATGAACCAATTGTAGTTCAAGTAAAAGTACATTGTGTTTAAAGTATTATCAGTTGTATGGGTGGGGTAGAACAAAGATATAATTTGTACGTGCCACTACGCATCGATCTTAGTAGATCTGTCAGCGGCTTGGTGGTACATCAGAACCAGCGGAACCCGGACCTGCTACAAAGGAATTCACTACATATTGTAATGACATAAGGTTGAATTTTGTATAAAGTAGTATGTATAATTGATAGTACGGTTCGTGGGGTCCGGTTTCTGAAGGGTCAATATAGTACTTTTGTTCTTTGTATATGATTTTTTATTTTCTAGAAATACAGCGTTTTATGACCAAATCCTGACTATTTTATCAATACATTGGTATTAATTTTATTGTATTATGTGTACGTCGCGTATGAACATGATACGAGTAAGCATAGTAATGTGGTAATATGCTGAATTGTACCTAGACTTTTTACTTGGACAGATTGTGTACAGATGATATACAAGTGTATTATAAAGTTATCGAATAAATAAAATGTTACTTATACATTCCAAACTGTGTTTATTTTAATAAAATTAAACAACCAATCTTACGTAAAATCTTTATTTCACTTATAGTATATACGATTATAATTTCTATCTATTATTGCATCATTATAAACTTTTCTATTTAATTATAAAGAGCACCCGGAACTTTGAATGATCGGTATCAATAATTATATTTAGTGTATTATTTACATAAATGTGCATCATCACGTTATATAATACACCACTTTATATTTAAATATAAAAAGGTACTTATATTGAAAGATGTAAGTCTAAAAATGAGCTAAAATTGTATCTAAGTACGTCTATTTCGTGTTCAACACATCTCACTTAGAAAAATATTTAATTGGTAATGTTAATGATATAGAAAGTATCTAACGCCGTTATTTGATTGCCACACATAAATGCAACTTTACAGATCACATGTTATTACATTATATTAATAATTATTTACTGTCTTTTTCGACAAATTCATTTAAATAAGTTAGCTGACGGAACTTTCACTGAGATCTAATTATTTCATTGACTTAATGCAATATTATTATTATTAATTATCCAGTCACAGGTTATTTTGGCTTCTTTCCGCTGTCCATCCCGGGTGGACAATGACTCAAATGTTTAAAAGCTCCCATCGTGTCCACTGGCGTCGACAGCGAGAATAAGTTAGTATTTTTTGGAATTTTGACCCTATAATCAGATTTTTAATCATGTGGAGTAAACTGACAGGAAACAATGTGTCATCCCCATACATTATCACTCAATTTGACAGATGCAAAATGTCAAAATATATAGAAACTTGACATTTGCATCTGTCAGTTTACTTCACATGATTAAAAATCAGAGTATAATTACAGTATTGTGATTATGTTTTACGATATTACTTATATGATGCGTATTTGTGTGTATCAGATGAGATAATGATGCGATGTTAGTGGTGATGTCGTCGGACAGAGAGATCTCCATCGGATTCTTTTCTTAAAAGCTTCACTCTAAATCTTTGAGAAACCATTTACAGGGGAGCACAAGTGGATATCGTCTGACGGTTGTCATAAAGTCATCTCACTGGATTTCTTAGTGGATAGCATATCCGTAGTTTGAATACGGCAAGGATTTTCGTCTGTGTTGGAGTGTTAGAAGAGGAACGATTTCGTAGGCCTTATCTAATGGAAAGTTTGTTATATAGAGTCAGATCAAGATGTTCACTGGATGTCCACTCTCCGCTCGGGGGCAATTCGTACAAGTAATCTCGGGCAGAAATTTTAAGATTTTTTAGCCGGTTACTGTTCTAACCTAATTTAACTAATAAGTTTCGTTTCACAGAGTTTAGTATGTAATATTTTCACAAATATTTTGGTGGGGCTGTCTAAACACTGATCAGATTACAGTCGACATTCCTCATCTTGTTCTCCTATCGGTCTATGCGTTCTATGAAGTCGACTCGACATAGTAGGTGAAAACCGAGAATTGGCCCCCTAAAAAATCTTAAAATTCCTGCCCGAGTCGCTCCCTAAGCGCTCGGAAGTCGGACCTTTAATCTTTGTTCACACGAGAGCACAGGCGGACCTCGGCTGGCGGTCGTCGTCGTCCCCTCCCGCCGAGTCGTATATCACGGTCCCCATCGCCGACTCGCCCTCGCTCGAGTCCGTCGTGGACGGCGTCGGCGTCGGCGTGGGCGTCGGCGTGGGTGTCGGTGTAGGGGTGGTGTCGGTGTCGGTGTAGGCGAGCGCTAGGGCTGCAGCGTGTGCGCGAGCGCGCGCAGACGCGTCAGCAGCGCGGTGTTGGTGGCGGCGGCGGCGGCCAGCTCGTCGTGCGCGCCCAGCAGCGCGCGCAGCCCCGCGCCCCCAGCGCCCACGCCCCCGCCGCCCCCTAGCGCCCCCTACGCCCCCTGCGCCCCCCGCGCCCGGCGCCGGCGCGCTCTCGGCGGTACTGCGAGCCGTTTCCTGCTGCAGGATCAACAAAAATATGCAACTTTAGGTGCACGCGGCCGTTGTGGAATGTAGAACGAGGGATAACCCCACTGGCGGACGGTTAGAAAGAGGACCATCGCGTGTGAAAAATTCGCTAGACGTACATAACATTAGATCCTCCGACCGATATTAGCCTCCGACGGCAAATCTTAACGATCGACCGCGTGCGCTGGATATATTAAGGCGGGACTGAGTGAGTGTAACGTGTAATTTTGCGTCAACGATGTGGACGGCACACGAAACTATAGGCCGATGCTCGACCACAATCGCACCTGATGGAAAGTGACGATGAGGTTTTGACGCGTTTTCCTAGAAGTTGCCTTTTTACTCTGGCCTTAAAGATATCCAGATTATAATGGTCGGGAAAAACAGACCTCGGCAGGGAGTTCCAGTCCGATTGAAGTTGAAATTCAGTACGGCAACTAGCGGATGTTTGTCATGTCACCTGCGCGTGGTGGTCGGAGAGCGCGGCGCGCGTGGCGTGCTCGGCGTCCTGCAGGCGCGCGGCCAGCGCCAGCAGCTTCAGCTCCGTGCTGGACACGTCCTTGTCCAGGATCTGCGTCTGCAGGTACACCGTCGCCGCCACCTTGTACCTGCACCGACACCACATCACTTAATACATGAGACAATAACTTTCCGAGAATGAAAAAAACTGACGGCCGAACATAATGTCACGGGCATTTTGTAATGACATGACAAGCCTTGCCTAGCCTTGACTTCGTAACTACCCAGACGGAATGCCCATCTACACGGTTGACCTAACGCCGCGCCCTCCCTCCCCTCTCCGACAGGGAGGGACAACAAGGATGGCCAAATGCGCCGGGCCATCCCCGTCGAGCAGTGGTTGTGGTCTGAGCGACACCAGTTGTTGGCGACAAGACCAGACCAGACTTCTGAATGGCCAAATTTCAAAGTAATAATACGTTTTTACTTTGAAATTTCGCCATTCAGAAAGCCTCTTAGTGACGTCAACGACGATGTCGCCTTATAAGGCAACAACCAAGTTGGGTAGTCAGGAAGTTGGGTCAATTACCAACCTTCCTGACTACTATTATCTCCTGTCATATGGTGTAAACTCGCCAGTCGGCGACGACGTGAAACAAACAAGCCAGGAAGTTGGGGCCAAGTCCCAACCTTCCTAACTACTATCAGCTCCTGTTAGACTGCAGAGACTCATCAGTCAGCGATGGCGTGAAACAACCAAGTCAGGAAGTCGGGGCCAAGTTCCAACTTTCCTGACTACTATCAGCTCCAGTCAGAGTATGTTAACTCACAGTCGGCGACGGCGTGAAACAACCAAGTCAGGAAGTCGTGGCTAAGTCCCAGCCTTCCTGACTACTATCGGCTCCTGGCAGATGGTGTAAGCTCACCAGTTGACGATGGCGTGAAACAACCAAGTCAGGAAGTTGGATCCAAATCCCTACCTTCCTGACTACTATCAGCTTCTGTCAGATGGTATAAGCTCACCAGCCGGCGATTGGCGTGAAACAACCCAGTCAGGAAGTCGGGGCTAAGTCCCAGCCTTCCTGACTACTATCAGCTTCTGTCAGATGGTATTTATTTTATTTATTTATTTGAATTCAAAAAACACGGCAATTGCCAATTACATTAGTTGAATTAGAGTACTTAAATTAATAAAATCGAAATAATAAAATACAATCAATAAATAACATTATGCCATTTGAACGAGCACAGGCACTCTCATACATCTCGTTCACAAAATCTCCGACATTCGGCCACCAACTTCATCCATGCGTCCGCAAACAGAGAGAGTGGAATAAGCTCACCAGCCGGCGATGGCGTGAAACAACAAAGTCAGGAAGTCGGGGCCAAGTCCCAACCTTCCTAACTACTATCAGCTCCTGTTAGACTGCAGAGACTCATCAGTAAGTGATGGTGTGAAACAACTTAGTCAGGAAGTTGGATCCAAGTCCCAACCTTCCTGACTACTATCAGCTTCTGTCAGATGGTATAAGCTCACCAGCCGGCGACGGCGTGAAACAACCAAGTCAGGAAGTCGGGGCCAAATCCTAACCTTCTTGACTATTATCAGCTCCTGTTAGACTGCAGAAACTCATCAGTCAGCGATGGTGTGAAACAACTTAGTCAAGAACTTGGGTCCAAGTCTCAACCTTCCTGACTACTATCAGCCGAAACAACCCAGTCAGGAAGTCGTGGCTAAGTCCCAGCCTTCCTGACTACTATCAGCTTCTGTCAGATGGTATAAGCTCACCAGCCGGCGACGGCGTGAAACAACCAAGTCAGGAAGTCGGGGCCAAGTTCCAACTTTCCTGACTACTATCGGCTCCTGGCAGATGGTGTAAGCTCACCAGTTGACGATGGCGTGAAACAACAAAGTCAGGAAGTCGTGGCTAAGTCCCAGCCTTCCTGACTACTATCGGCTCCTGGCAGATGGTGTAAGCTCACCAGTTGACGATGGCGTGAAACAACCAAGTCAGGAAGTCGGGGCCAAGTCCTAACCTTCTTGACTACTATCAGCTCCTGTTAGACTGCAGAGACTCATCAGTAAGTGATGGTGTGAAACAACTTAGTCAGGAAGTTGGATCCAAATCCCTACCTTCCTGACTACTATCAGCTCCTGTTAGACTGCAGAGACTCATCAGTCAGCGATGGCGTGAAACAACAAAGTCACTGTAAGACTGCAGCCACTCACCAGTCGGCGATGGCGTCGGCGCGGTCGCGCGCGAGCGGCGCGGCGCGCTGCAGCAGCGCGCGCAGGCGGCGGCCGGTCTCCATGACGGTGATGCGCTCCAACACGTGGAACTGCTCGTCGTTGTACGTCAACGAGCGCGTTGCTCGATCACGCACTATAACAAATTGAAATATTCTTCTACTAAACTGCGTCTGCAGCGTTTGCTAACGCAGTCTTAGGTCGTGGTCTGCACGTACAGGAGGCCGCAGCAGTAGCAGGCCTTCCACCAGGTGGACCGACGATGTGGTGAAGATCGCGGGAGTCCCTTGGATGCGGGTAACACGGGACCGATCTGTGTGGAAAACTTTGGGGGTGGCCTACGTCCAGCTGTGGACGTCTATTGGCTGAAATGATGACATGTGGAGTGGATATTGAAAAAAGCATTGTTGTTGAATCCTTATCAATTACCTAGATGCTGCCAGGACTCGCGCAGCCGGTCCACGAGGGTCCTGGCCCGGGCATGCAGCCTCTGCTCGGCGGGGCAGGGCGCGTGCGTGGCGGCGGCGTCCCACTCGGCGCGCAGGGCTCCGCCCGCCGCGTGCCGCGCCACCAGCGCCGCCGCCGCCGTGCGCACCGTGCCCGCCTCCGCTGCACACATCCATACTCATATTATAAATGCGGGAAAGTGTGTCTGTCTTTGCAAATGCAAAATCCGATAGATGGCGTTATGTTGACGGCAGGTCCAACAACGAATGGATTGGTTACGTTTGACGTATCATGTCAGTATTATGAAGTTATGTCATGAAGCAACCAATGTTGGAGGAGCTCAACTCAACGTAACGCCATCTATCGGATTTTGCATTAATTTGCAAACACCCTCATTGACGTAATTTTTTAATTGAAGATACTTGAAGGGATGGTGAGTAACATAGGCTACTTTTTTGCCCTTTTCTAACGCCCCCCTTTTAGAGAAGTGGGGGCGCGTGCGAAGCCTCGGGCAAAAGCTAGTTATTATTATACAACCGTATCCAAGGACCGAATTTGTCGAGTGTAAATTTAACAAAATAAAGATTGGTAGAGATGGTAAAATAATTATATTGGTAATGGTAAAATGGTTAAGGTGTGAGACGCGGCGAGTTTGGTGTCCGACCGTGAACTAACTCCAAGTACCTACCTGGTGAAGTAATAAATAGCTGTACCTAATTTGAGTCAGCGTAAAATGCTGACTGCGCGCGCGCCCCGATCTGACCACTTGTACTTCGTACATTAAGAAAAGTTCTTAATTTATACACCGTTAAATTTTAATCGTGAAACGATCCAGAAGAATTTTTGACCAATTATGATTGTAAGAGTGACCTCACACTAGCGTCTTTTGGGAGCCAGCGTCTTGCCGGTAACCTCC
Organism: Cnaphalocrocis medinalis; assembly: GCA_014851415.1. Classification (NCBI taxonomy): domain Eukaryota; kingdom Metazoa; phylum Arthropoda; class Insecta; order Lepidoptera; family Crambidae; genus Cnaphalocrocis; species Cnaphalocrocis medinalis. The sequence continues at coordinate 7,711,356 of CM026299.1, read as the reverse complement.
CCACATAAGCGTTTTCGGGCGTTGCGACGCCGCGGCGCGCTAATGTGGGGAGGTCGCCGGCAAAACGCCGACGCTCAAAAGACGCTAGTGTGGGAGCACTCTAGATGCAACAAATCATAGATAACTGTTCAAGTTACCCTGGCGTTAGGCTAGTGTGTCGTGGACTCACCCTGATGCTGCATGGCGGCGGGCGCCCAGGCGGCGCGACGGGTGCCGGCGGCGAGCGCGGCCAGGTCGAGCGCGCGCGCGGCGTCGTGCAGGCGCGCGGCGTGCGCGTGCAGCGCGTCCGCGCGCGCCGCCACGCCCGCCAGCCGCGCGCCCAGCAGCTGCGTCCAGCGCCGCACGCACGCGCCGCACAGCAGCGACGCCGCGCACAGCGCCTCCACGCGCCGCTTGATCACGTGGCCCACGCTGCACGCCGTCTGACACCACCACAACCCACTCATCATCATCATCTGCAGGCCCGCCGCGAGCGGGCGGCCGAGCGACTTCACACTAGACGCGTAGCGTTAGTGTCGAACGCCCAATATCACAAACCTGAAGGCATCGAAAACCCTCATCAGCCGAGGAGGCGACTCATGAGGGTTTTCGATTTTATCTAATAGAGCGTCTATTGTTAGGCTAAATAGAAATGGACTTTTTAGATTGTGTGAGTCGGAATCTCTAGGCTTCATCGAGGACAAAAAGAATCGAGTGAACGAAGGTACCGGAGGCCCAATTGGGGGAAAGAGGATTAAAATGATAACATCGCACTTGTAATGTGACTCTACTGGTTTGACGATGTCTGTGCGTGGCGGCAATTCCTTACCAATGGATAACCCATCTGCTCGTCTACCACCTATCACATAAGATAGAGCCTTGCCCCGCGCGGTTGCTACCCACGCTACGCCACCGGTTGAATCCTCCCCCACTTTTTTGTTGATCCAGGGGAAATGCGTTACGCATACCCGTCCGGGGGGTGGACGGGTTGGATGTCGGACTCCCCCCTCTGAAGGCGGGGGTTCATCGACTAAAACCCCTGGGACTCTCCCTCATCGTCCATCTTGGAAAATGTCATAGGTCCGCGATACCTATCACCGCGACAAATCCTCCCCCACTCACCTTGGCCTGCGTAGCGTCGTTCTCGACGGAGACGATGTTGGGGAACACCGGGAACTTGGGCGCGTCGGGCTCGGGGCACATGCTCACGTTGTGGTTGCTCTTGTTGAACAGCATCAGCGGCTCCTCCGCCGTCGTCTCCGGGTAGTTCTTGCCTGGAACCAATTGATATCATGAGGCAGCAGAACTGGGTTTTTAACCCCCCAAAAGCAATGGGGTGTTGAAGGTGACTTATCAGAAGCTGAGCTGAAATTGTGTCTACTGGTGTTGCAGGTGTCTATGGGCGGTGAAGAGTTTGACGCGACTATCTGACCGCGTATGTCTGTGGCATCTTAGGTCTCGAATGGATAAACCATTTTTTCTTGCCAAGGCCACGCTTTGTCGTGTAGATGAAGATGTAACACGCTGGTCTGCTCGCAGATGTACGTCTGCAGGTGCTCATACTAAACATAGCTACCGAGCGTGTTCTCGTCTATCTCGGAGAGCAGCAGCTTGTCCCTCCACAGCAGGATCTGCGACTCGGCCACCACGCTGGTCTGCTCGCAGATGTACGTCTGCAGGTGCTCATACTTCTCCTCGGGTTTCAGGAACACCTGCCGATTACACATCAAGTTTTGGGATTGGGGTGAGACTTTCGCATGTCACTCAAAGTTAAACTGATCGCGAATATTTAAATGCTAAGTTTTAGTTATTGTGTTCCGTTTCAAATTGTATATATGATACCCTAAATCTCTTGAACAATGATCGCGCGCGGAAACGAAGAAATTACTTAATATATGAATAGCATGTTTTGCTAATTTCCTATCTAGCTAGCGCGTGCCAGGTAGCAGAACCAATGCTACTCTAATTGCATGTTAGGATTGGTTTAGACCTTGGCTTTTATGATAACAATCAACTATGTAAATAGTGCAAAAACATTATCATCAATAACTACCTATACTATTCGAAATAATGAGATTTATGAATTATTCAGTCCCTATTTATCTCATGTTATCTGTTAGGCGCCTATTTTCGGAGTACCTCGGCCCTATGGGGTCTAATGTAATGTGAGTAAGTCAGATAATGACTCATGCCATTAAGTTTGTCTATCATGATGGAGTGCAAAATAATTAGGGACCGCTTAAGGATTACGTATGCATCGATTGTCGGAGCTCTGCTTACTTTTGGTAATTTCGGGAAGAAAAAATATTATTTTATCGACCATTTTTCCTGACGAGAGGGGGAGGGGTTTGAATTTTACGTATGTACCTAATACTAGAACGGCCCCTAAATTTAATCTTGAAGCTTTAAGATACAACGTCACGGAAGAATACCAAACATCTTTCAGGCTCGCAAATTGACTTCCTAAACCGTAGCCGAAGTAAACGTTCCAGCTCATTTATAATCACCGCGGCTAATCGGCTAATCCCGAGCAAAAAGAAAAAGGTTAAGAGCCACAGCTGCTCAAGGCCCCTCTAATATTAGAGGGGCCTTGCACCGCGGTTTCAGTTCCTAATCAAGTTAAGCGGCGGCGAGACAAAGGCTGGCATTGTTTTTTAATGTGGGTCGCGGACTCGCGGGTTGCGCAATTGAGCCACAGTCCAACTGGTGGCGGTATGACATCTTAAAAGGTTTCACTGACGATATTAGTCACCTACAAACGCTAACGCATTTTAAATTACAGGGGTAATTGCTTGATGTTTTGTAATTTTATTTAATCGTATGGCGTGTTACATTCAATGACTTTGAAGATACCATACCATCTATAGACAAGGTTATCCTACTTATTATACAGTTTAAGTCACTACCTACGTATCTAGGTAGTACGACGATCTTTATCAAATCTATTCAAGGTCCGTCCAGCAAGCATTAATTTAAAATTGCTATGCAAAATCAATTAAAACCACCACCAACCACCAAATATAAAATGTGCATTTGCATCATCATCATCACCATATCAGCCCATGTTCATCCACCCACTGCTGAGTATAGGCCACTTCTTTATCACGCCACTCCCTACAGTCCCCTACCAGCCTCATCCACTGTTTCCCTGCTACAGTTACAATTTGTATGCTTGTTAATAATTTATCGTTTTTTTGTCTTCATTGAAATTATTATGAAAATTAATAATACTCAATACTCAATATTTTATTGCATTCCAAAATGTACACATACAGATGGTAATTTTAAATTTATTATGAAGTCACAATTTTGGACCCTGTTGGGCACAGCAATTAGATGAATAAGTACTTAATGCAAATGCGCCAGAAAATTAACACCAATTACAAGCCTAAAACTAAGGCATTCCTTAGCTGGGGGCTATAACTGCTAGCTGATTGACTTCACTGGGAAGTGTTAACGCGCTGTGTCAGCGGCGTGCGCGATGGCGTGCCGGCGCGTAGTAAATCGGCAGCCATCGACCAACGCCGATTTCCTGTTTTGTTTGGAAACATGCTTGCGTTTTTGGTTTTTGGGACTCTCACTGTTTTATTTCAAATAGACAATATTCTTTCATTATTTTGATTTTTGTGACCTCATTTAATTTTGATCTAAATAGTTCAATGACATAAAATACTCACGCAAACTATCATAAATTCATATTTTTACTGAGGTGCTCACTAATTGAAGCTGAAACTTGAAAAAATACTATGAACTGCAAATTAATAAAGTAATTTTCTATTGAAAATTAGTTGTACATGTACATTGCCAAATTATTATTTTTTGTGGATAAGTAACAGTTTCTGATTGATTCTAAGTAAGGGCTAATAAGAGCTCAGAACAGTACTTGTATATCTTTTGTATAATATCTATCTAAATTGATAAGCAATATTTTTCTACATACCTTTATACTTGTAGCTTTATTTACATGGAAGACATGGACAGAAGTAGTGGACGTGGCCATCTGCACCTCAGAAAAGAACCTGTCGAAGCTCCATATCCTGTGGGGATCAACTTCCAGCAATCCGGCGAGGAGAGGCGTGACCAGCTTGCGGAGGCCTACACTCAGTTGGCAGTGAGCTGGCAGCTCACGGGCCCAATCTATAGGACCGTTTTCTGTTGTTTGTGTTCCCTGCAAATAAAAAAACCAGGTACAGGTTACTGTTCAATAGAAACACTAAGTTTTCAGATCAGCAGTGATCAGATTAGGTAAGCCAATTGAAGGTCAACATCCTCAAACATTACATTATTATGCCTGGGGAATTACGAACCTTGGGAAATATTGTATGTGTAAAATCATTTTCTCTTATTAGAAACTAAAAAGAAAATAATAACCCAAACAGGTACAACATTACGCATAATTGGTATGAACATCTTTTATTCAAGTTGTAATCCATTTATAAGTGCAGTTGGTACGCTCATGTAAAGGTTTCACAAAAAATTTCATACCTAAATCTGATCACTGCTGACCAGTCCATTTTATTTGTTGGTAGAAAAATAAATGTTTTATACAAAAACTTACAGATATAACCCCTGATGCTTTCTTTGTGGTAATATAGAACATAGTCTCTTTATTCCTTCTTCCACCATAAGGCCTGAAAGGCAGCTGACCAGTGGCCACATGATACAGTGTCACTCCTATTGACCACAGATCCACAGTAGCACCAAAGCTCTTCCCCACCGGCTTCCTCAGCACTGCCCTCTCGTACATGTCCGGGTGGAGGTACTCCTCCGTCCCATACAGAGACACAAACTGCTCCTCCTCCTGTAGCTCTCTAGCTGCACCAAAGTCTGTCAACTTGTAAGTAGTAGTCCCATCTTCATTTATATACTTCATTATGTTCCCTGGCTTCAAGTCTCTGTGGACCAAGTTGTTGTCTCTCAAATGCTTCATACCCGCTGTCAAGTGCTCCACGACCAGCAGGAACTCTTGCTCCTGCAATCCGTACGTGTTTTCCGGGTCATCTAGGATGTTGAACAGGCTACCTCCAGTACACAGCTCCATTACAATCACTTTCCCGCGACCCTCCTGCTCTTCTTCAATTGCTAGTAGTTTCACAATGTTCTCATGCTTCACCTTCTTTAAAACTTCGAACTCTCGCATCTGAACGTCATGTGGTCTCATGTGGCTAAGCTGGTTGAAGGTCTTGACGGCCACGGGCTCCCCGTTGTTCTTGTTCACCCCCTGGAACACGGCCCCCGTGGCGCCCTTCCCCAGCACGCTGGTCGTAGCACCATACGTAGTTCTCCGACCCTCGTAGGAAGGACATTTTTGAAAGTTTATGAACAACACTTATTACTATCACAGTTCACTGGGTTTGGTAGATATGCTATATTCAATCATTAAATATGTATAAGAACAATCATTCTTTAGTGTATAATTTGTTAGATTATAGTAAAGTTTTATAATTATTTCAATAATCTAGCGAGTCGTAAGACTTTCCCGAAAGAAAACAAATTCACGATTTGACACTGACAGAATAAACATTCGTCACTTCGTGTCAGTCAATCTAAGCAAGTTCATGGCAAGTTCTAACAGAGATTGAACAAAACGCTTTCAGTTATAATCTGTTGTTAGTAAAAATAAAAATAAGTACTGTCAAAAATGACGTCACCAAAACAAACGTCATTGATTGTTGATCGTGATTTTTGTGTTATTTTCTTAATTAATTAGGTTTATTTAATTAGAAAAACCATATATTTATTCCATTTAGGTAAATCAGTGAAGTTTGCTTATACCAATGCACAGATTGTTTTGAAAATATTTCCACTTCGGTTAAAATAGCTGATAAACAAACATTATTGTTGCACAACCTCGCGTTACATTTTTCCATTTGTAAAAGGAGCTTCTAATTATATTTTATCAGTAAAAAGGCTGCCGTCTATTTGAAGCTTCAATCAGTTCATCGTAATATCATTAGCAAGTAACAAAAAAATGTAAGTACTTAACCTGCAATTAACTATTTGACTAAAATAATGGTTCAAATGCCTTTACCAGTAACTTCTGCGCGTTCTGATTTTAATGGTTATTCATGATATAATTACAGGTCTTCAAGACACGAAGTAATGAGACATCGCGATCGGTCCAAAAGTAGATCGGTGGAGCGACACCGCGACCATCGTGCCAGAACCAAAGACCGTCGGTCCAAGTCGCATTCTCCTCCTAGGACGAAGCACAGGTCTTCAAGTAGGGAGAAGAAGAAAAAAGATAAAAAGTCTAAGAAAAAGAGTAAGAAGAAAAAGAAGAGACATTCGTCGTCAAGCAGCTCGAGCAGTGACACGGACGAGGAGGAGCTGAAGCTGCTGCAGAGGTTAGAGGCGGAGCGTCTGCGGCTCAAGGAAGAGAAGCAGAAGCAGAAAGAGCTGATGAAAGCTAACGAGACTCCTGAAGAAAAGAGGTAAGATTAATTTATTTGATATCAAATTATTGTAAGATACATACCTTTAAAATGTAGGCTTTAGATATTATAAAGATGTATCATGCATGTCTTTATTATTTTTATATTCTTTATTGAGGAAACAGACAGCTTTTAATCATAATGTATAGGTGATATTTTTCAATATTTCCCACAAATTGATCTTTTTACCATATATAAAGGTAGATTGTTATAGAATACTAGCATTAAGCTGGCCTTTCTAATCACTAAGGACCACTCTTCAGAATCAAAGGACTAATTATATGATCACACTGTTTCCAGAGCTCGTCGGCTAAAAGAGAAGCAAGAAAAAGAACGCAAAAGAAGAGAGAGAATGGGCTGGGACAATGAATACCAATGCTACACCAACCAAGACAATCCATTTGGAGACTCCGCCCTTACGCACACATTTGTGTGGACCAAGAAGCTGGCCAAGGAGGGGGTGAAGACCGTCTCCAGAGATGAGCTGGACGCTCTCAACAGGCAGAAGCAGCTGGAAAACAAAATTGAGTTGGAGAAGGTGAGACTATCTATAAAGATAGTGGACATATTTGAAAAATCTATTACTTTGTTAACAAAGTTACTAATTAGCTTCATTTATAAGTTATTGCATAGGAAATCTGTTAGTGTATTAAACGTTTGCTGTCACAATATTTTTGATAGATTATTTCATACTTACATGATGTGCCATTTGTGGTGTCAAGTTGTTGGGGATCCAGGCCTGTGTCTTTAAGTAAGTAAGTAAGTAAATGATTTATTTGGCATAATAATAATAACATACAGAAAAAAAAGAACATTGGTAAATACAAAAAAAAACAAAAATAGAGTATAAGATATTATTATTTAGATACTGCCAAAGCTCAGCATGTTGCCCTGGTCTTCCTGAGGCTGCTGTTTTTCAGCGGAGCCCGCTTTTGGTGCCGCGCTCTACTCAAAACTGACATTATTTTCTTTGATATTGCTTAGAAGAAAGTAGAGATTTCAATTGTATTGTAAGTTATCTGATTTTGCTCACGTGATGGGAATGGGAAGTGTTAACCGCCACCCATTAAAATCAGCTACACCAGAAGGGGTGCGGATGCGTTGCCGGCCTTTTAGGAAGGCATAGACTCGTTTCTTAAAGGTTTAATGTCGCGATACTGAGGCTGGTACTGGGGTGCGCAGGTGAAGCAGCGGCGCCTGGAGCGCGAGGCGGAGCGCGCGGCGCGCGAGGCGGAGGCGGCGGCGGCGGCGCGCGCGCGCGAGGCGGCGCAGTTCAGCAGCTGGGCGCGCCACGAGGACGCCTTCCATCTGCACCAGGCGCGTCTGCGCTCGCAGATACGCATCCGCGACGGACGAGGTACCCTAACTTGACGAATTTTCGAACACAGTGGCGTAATATTTATTTGTTATCGAATTTTCTGGTCACTCCAATCCAATCCTAATCCGCTAATCCGCATAAGGCAAGCGAGGTGATTAAGCCGAATCCCATTATAGTAACAATGACCTGTTTTCTGTGATGGACGCCCTTGCTCTGCAGTGGAAGAGTTTATAGGCAAATTTTTCTTTTTACATTGGTAGGCCATAATCGATTGCTTCGCAGTGGCCCAACGTTGAACTAGCCTAGCTTATCGAACGGCGAATGGCCATGAGCCACCAACATTACAAGCCTCAAAAGCTAAAATGGTTTTCTTGAATATTCCTGATGGAACATTCTCCTTATGGGGATTTGTTATTTTTGACGTCACATGCGATAATGTTATGTATCAATGAACTAATGCCTTAAATGACATGCCATACGACGCGCGAGATGCTTCTTGGCGCTTCGTTTGAAGGAGTCCATATTGTAGGATGGAGAAAAGAAAGATATGACGGCAAATGACTTCCATTTTTAAATGGAAAGGCAAAGATATTAGCTGAAAACTTTTTATTCCATAGGTTTGATAAGAATGTAATAAAATTGACATTCTGTAATTTCCAGCAAAACCCATAGATCTACTGGCTTGGTACGTGAGCTCTGAGGAGTGCGTGGACGCGTTGGAGATGCACGAGCCCTACACGTACCTCAACGGGCTGCAGGCGCAAGACCTGGAGGATTTGCTGGAGGATATTAAGGTATGTTCAGTAAATGGGAGGAGGAAAAAAAGGAGGATTTTTTTTTATACTAGAGGCGGCAAACGAGCACGCGGGGTCACCTGCTGGTAAGTAATCACCGCTGCCCATGACATCTGCGAGATCAGAGAGGTCGCTTATGCGTTTGCCGGCCTTTTAAGAAGGAGTACGCTCGTTTCTCGAAGGTCCCTAAGTGGGCTGGATGAGAGTGGCCGAAAATCGGGAGCGGTGGCGTGCATTAGGGGAGACCTATGTCCAGCAGTGGACGACCGTGGGTTGCTGATGATTAAGGTATGTTCAGTAAATGGGTGGAGGAACAGAGGATGGCCGAAAAAGAAATGGATGGATTGTGTGAAGAATGTCATGACTGAATTAGGGGTGGATGATCACAGCCGTATCCGTAGTTTGTTAAGTGATTTTAAACTGCTGGACATAGGCCTCCTCTATTGTTCTCCACACAGATTGGTCCTGTGCTTCTCGCATCCTCGGCCTTCACTCGTTACTTTGAATTTCTATTATATTTTAATCATTATACTACACAGAACTATACAGAGATTTTAATTTAGAAAGGGAGAGTCAGTCATTCGTTCTCACTGCCGCACTCAGAGTCGTTCATCAACTTTAAAGGTTTCTTAGAAAAAAGTATGAATATAATTTTTTATTTTTTTTAAGTTAGCCTATATTGTCCCACTGCTGGAATATAATATTTATTTTAAAATGCATTGTGATTATCTATTTTTAAATAAAAATGATCATGACGTCTCTGACTGTGGCAGTACGTGTCGGATCATGCGGTAGTGTAGAGTGTGTGCGTGCAGGTGTACAAGGAGCTGGAGAGCTCGGGCAACCAGGCGTACTGGGAGGACGTGCGCACGATCGTGCTGGACGAGCTGGGCAAGCTGCGGCGCCTGGCCGCGCCCTCCGCGCGCCGCGACGGCGTGCACCAGGCCGTCGCCGACGACGTCACCATGGTACCCGACACTCCACACCATTTTTTTTTAATCTACAACCATCTCTTACTCGACTGAGGACCTGTAGCATCAAAAGTGGTCCAGATAAATAGAATCAAGTACAGAAACTATCGATAGTTGACCTCGAATTAATTATACTCGAAGGATACGAGTATCAATAGAATCTTCGAGTATGATAGTATTGGTACTTTTGACACGTGGCAAAAAAAAAAAAAATTCTGTTCACAATTTTCTTTAAATAATGGTTGGTTGGGGAACCACTCTTCCTTGACAAATGATTATAATAATTAAATACAATATTTGTTTTAAATAAAACTTAAAATTTATTTTATTATAAATTTCCTACACGAGCTTTGATCTCTGTTTTTTCGTGCGTGTGCACTGATTGTGTGTTTATAATGCATTTAAAAAGTCATGAAAACGAAATTTTGGGAAACTAACGGAGTTCCCGTATTTTATAACCATTGGGGTTACCATACTCTATGACAAGATTGTTGCTGAATAAATATTTTTCTATTCTAGTTCAGTGGCGCAGTCAAATAATTTCATGACTGCAATATATTCATACTATCGATATCGATAGTGTATCGACAGCTAGTACTAGTAATGACGTCACGGAGTGTGTGTGTGTCAGATCTTCAAGGGCAAGACGGGCGCGCAGCTGGAGGCGCTGCAGACGCAGATCGAGCACAAGATCAGCGGCCGCCGCGACGGCGTCGACGTCGGCTACTGGGAGAGCCTGCTCAGCCAGCTCAAAGGTAACTTTATTATACTCACTAGCGGCCGCCCGCGACTACGTACGCGTGGAGTTAATTATTGACACTTACCGTCATATTTTGGACAATCCACACAATATATTTTTATAAATTGTAGCCTATGTGTTATTCTGATGTATAAGCTATATTGTGGTGAAGTTTCGTTCAAATCCATTCAGTAGTTTTTACGTGAAAGAGTAACAAACATCCATACATCCTTACAAACTTTCGCCTTTATAATAGTAGTAGGATGTATCTTTATTGCTTCCTTTGATGTACGTACAATCCATACTTTACTAATATTATAAATGGGAAAGTGTGTCTGTATGCTTGTCTTTCTTTCACGGCAAAATGGAACGACGAATTGACGTGATTTTTTAAACCTTGAACTTGAATTGACGTGGAAAATTAAACCAAAATTATTTTTTTTGGATTTAAAGAAAGTAGGTAGAGTTCAGACAATCGATGCTTACGTAAAACTTGAATGGTCCCAATGAAGGAGGAGTGTATGTGAAAGTAATAACGGTTTATGCAAATGCATAATCCGATAGATCGCGTTACGTTTACGTCAGGTCCAACTTTGACGAAATCAGTTGTTTTGTACAGTCAGCCACACATCAGGTTACCACAACCTGTCAAATTTCCTCAATTGATATTCAATCTAATGAGTATGACAGAAGGATGAGAGTCGATTGAAGAAATATGACAGTTTTGTATACTTTGATGTGTGGCTGTTTATTTATTTATTTATTTATCGCACACTTCGGTGCGGTTCGGGCGTGCGGGGTAAACCCTTTACCCGGGCTGCTTCTCGTGCCTTCGTGGCACGGTGCTGTGTGTTGTCGGATTAGTCGCCCTGTAACGCCATCTAACGGATTTTTCATTAGCAAAAACCCTCATTGTATGTTTGTCCCAGCGCACATGTCCCGCGCGCGGCTGCGCGACCGCCACCAGCACAACCTGCGCCGCAAGCTGCAGCTGCTCAAGCAGGAGCAGGGCGTGCGCGCGCCGCCCGCCGACCAGCCGCAACAACAACAACAACAACACCAACATCACACCAACAACCTGTCGCGCAGTGAGTTATTTCAAGTATCCTCTATTACAAGTATCGATGGCGTCTCCCTCGATGCAGTCCGTCCGTATGCCAAAAACGCGGAAAGGACCATGCGAAGGTGGTGGGTTCTCTCCACCTCTGAGGCGTCGCCGTCGTTCCTCCCGTCTGTCCTGAATTCGTCCTTTACGATAAACCAAATTTATGTCGAAATATTATAAATAACTGGCTGTCGCCCACGATATTGTCCGTGTCAAATAGTAACCACATTGAGTAATCCATGCACACTGACTGTGGAAGAGCCACGCTACGGCATGAATGGGTCGATTCGACTGGATCGATGGGCCTTACGGAAAAACGAAAGACTGTCTTGAAGTAGCGTTTTAGCTGAAAAGATGACCGTGAAACAGCGCCTACGCTAAAATATCTGATGGATGGTGTACTGTAGCACTGAGGTCCATTTACACGGTGATTGGGTAATTTTGATGTCAAATATCAAAATGTTACTAAACAACCAAAGACGTTGAAATTGGATCTCAATGTAGCAGGACCCTATCAGAGTTTAAACACGCGATAGCCTCCATTAGACCTCACTCGAAATGTTAAGTTATCTAGTGTATACTTCACACGCGATGAACAACATTGGACTTCAGTCGAAATGTCACGCTATCTAGCGTTTATTTACGCGGTACCCCGTTAGACTTCAGTCGAAATGCTGCGCCATCTAGCGTTCATTTTACACGCGATAGTCCCAGTTGATTTATTTATCAATTTCCAGAACCTCCACCGCCCCCGACGCGGAGGTGAAACAAGAGGAGAAGCCGGAGTCCGACCCCGGCGCGTCGGACTCGGAGCCCGACGGCGACGACGCCGCCAGCCTGGCGCTGTACCGCGCCGGGCGGTACTCGCCCGCGCTGCTGGCGCCCGACGGCCTGGAGCCCGGCACGCTGCTCACGGACCCGGGAGACGACGACCAGCGCGTGGCCTTCCTGCGCCACGCGCTGCATGCTGCTGCGGCCTCCAGGAACGCGAGGGATCCCGCACAGGACGCGGCCGCCATGGTGAGTGCCTCCTGCTCGCTTATTATTATTCTTTTTTATGATACTGGGTGTATCTGTGAACATTTACATCCCTTTTACCACATGTTCTACCCTTAATTTTGAACTGAACCTGAAAAATCTGAACCCTTAATTGTTCAACAACTTTTCAACGTTCAGCGAAAATGTTTCTGACTCTACATACAAAATGAGCAAGTCACGTGACCGACTTTGCATGGAAAGATGAAATATTTACATCCCTTTAAACTATGTGTTCCACTAACCAGTATGAACAACATTTGTTCCATTACTTTCGAAAATTCGCATAAAAAAATTTCAACTATACATATTAATCCAGTCACGTGACTCGGTCATTTTGTATGGGGAGTCGAAAATTTTTTCAATGAATTACGAAAAGTCGTCGAACAAACGTCGTTCAGAATGATCGGCTCAGAGACCCGAAACGAGTCTTGACCTCCGAAACAAGAGAACGCCGAGAATATCGGTTGGATGATTTCATTGATCGATGGTTCGGTCGGTGTCGTAGAGCGGCGCGAGCGGCTCGGGCGCGGAGGGCGCGGGGTCGCTGGCGCTGCAGCGCTCGGCGGCGGCGCTGCTGGCGGCGGGCGGCGCGGGCGGCGCGGACCACGCGCAGTTCAGCGTGGAGCACGCGCTGCCCGACCAGCCCTGCCTGTGGGCCGACAAGTATCGGCCCAGGAAGCCACGATACTTCAACAGGTAATGCCAACTTACAGAACGGACTGCGTGGATCCCGATGATTGAAAGTGACTTTTTTAAGCCAGCTCGACTCCACTCCACTAATGAAAGACCTAACATATTGTTTTGAATTAAAAACAACTGGCCGTTCGTTATGCATGTAATCTAACGACCGTCCAGGAAACAGTACCCTGCACTGATAGGCACTCACAGAAAACCAGCGTGAAGTAGCGCCTGCACTATGTGTCGCCGAGTGGCCCAATTAGGGGGAAAGGGGATTAACGATTGGCAGCGCACTTATAACTCTGCTGGTGCCTTTGAGCGGCGGCAATCACTTACCATCAGGCAGGGGTTCCGTCTTCTTATCTATGTAGGAGGCCAGCAACTCATAAAAATTATGAAGAAATATCAGAACAGATATTTAAAAACAACAGCAAGATTTTGGTAGCTAAGTATTTGACAAAAAAAACAAATATCTATTTGCAGGGTGCACACGGGCTTCGAGTGGAACAAGTACAACCAGACGCACTACGACATGGACAACCCGCCGCCCAAGATCGTGCAGGGCTACAAGTTCAACATCTTCTATCCAGACTTGATCGACAAGAACGCCACGCCCGAGTTCTCACTGGTCAGTACAGTTAGCCTTGGTTTATAGCTGATCATTCCCAAGTTTAGTCAAAGTTTTGTAATCAAGGGGCTTAGAGTATTAGAGATAAACTATTTGCGCTTGCAGGAGGTGGCAAGCTTCGTAACAAGAAATATTTATGAATAGCTGTTACTCGCGACTTCGTCCGCACCCCCTCTTTCGAAATAAAAAGTAGCCTTTCTCAGGGTCTAGCTAGACCTTATGTATACCAAATTTCTTTCAAATCCATTCTGTAGTTTTGGCGTGAAAGAGTAACAGACAGATAGACACAGTTATGTTCGCATTTATAATATTAGTAAGTATGCAGTCCTTATAAAAGATATATTGTAAATTTTCAGAAAGCGTGTCCCGAAAACCCAGACTTCGCCGTGCTGCGGTTCCACGCGGGCCCACCGTACGAGGACATCGCGTTCAAGATCGTAAACCGCGAGTGGGAGTACTCTTACAAGCGCGGCTTCCGCTGCCACTTCCACAACAACATCTTCCAGCTGTGGTTCCACTTCAAGCGGTACCGCTACCGGCGGTAGGCGCCGAGGAACTTACATGTGCACGCAGAATTATAACTACAGATCAAATAAATTACATTTGCTTAGTAAATGTTTTATTTCCCCATAAACTAATGGCTGTACATACCTATAATTCTGTTTAAATAAATACCAATGTAGTGATGAAAAGATCACCACTATGAACTTCAACAATGTACATTTATATGTAGGCCAATGCCTAGCATAGCAATGTTAACTGGACATATGGTATGGAAATCCAAATTGGTAGTGCTACATCATTATATCGCAAAAGGTATAGTTCACTTAATTTAAAAGTTGGTACGCAAATTTCCTATATGCCTAGTAGAAGCTACATTTTTGAGGATATTAACAAAAGGAATATAATTCTATCAATTTAATAAGTTCAATTCTGTACACTATAAACATTTATTTTTATTGTTTGGGCTTTTCTTCCTCTGCATTGATCACTTCTTCGGCTGCGGGGTTGCCACGGAAGTTAGGGAACTGTTCCCAGGGTGCCTCCAGTTCAAAGCGTCTGAACTCCTGAGCCAACTCCAGAGGCTCAATGACTACGCGTTTTTGCTCATCGTCATAGCGCACCTCAACATATCCACTCAGAGGGAAGTCCTTTCTGAAGGGATGGCCCTCAAATCCATAGTCAGTTAGAATTCTCCTCAGATCAGGATGGTTGGCAAAGAATACTCCATACATGTCCCAAATCTCCCTCTCGTACCAGTTAGCCGCCTTGAAAACATCGCAGGCAGAGTCGACTGGTGTAAGCTCATCTGTGTATGTCTTTACTCGGATTCTGGAGTTGTAACGCAGTGACAGCAAATTGTAGACAATTTCGAAGCGGTTGGGGCGAGTCGGGACGTCTAATCCTGCAATATCGACTAGGTTCGTAAACTGCGCACTGTGATGGTCCTTCAAAAACTCCAACACTGGGACGACAGCTTCAGGAGGCACCAACAATTCTAATTCATTGCCGGCTGTTATTTGTACTTTTTGTATGAATTTAGGCAAGCATTCTGAAATGTATTTGCCAAAATCGATGAGCTGAGCTTTCTGCATAGGGTCAAACTTAGCCACGGTGGGTCTGGTCTCAACTTGAGGAGCTACTTGGTCACTTTTTGTGGCCACTCGCTGCACCAGAGGAGTCTTGGGGCTGCTTAAGACTGTGCGGCCAAGGGTGCCAGCCGCACCAGCGGCACGTTTTAAGAAGAACGACATCGTGTTTTACTGAAAATAATTAATTAACCTTACGTAATTCGTGTTCGATCGAAATATTTTCACCACAAAAACACCTCCGTCCATGGATTGTCAAATCCAAATGTCATTGTCAGAAATAATGTCAAGTTTTTATTTCACCGTTTCATCTACAGCCCGGTCCACACATATATTCCGCAATTATCGCTGAACATGCTGCAAGTGCCGCTCGCGCGTGACCCGAATCGAGGATCCGTCATGATGATGCAGATGGAAAGATGTGCGTTGGTTGGGTGTCACATAAAAATAAGTGAAACGAGTCAACCCACACCACACCTCACGTTCTTTGCTTCGCGTGCAATTGGCGGACTAAGTGTGGAGACGGCTTAGACGTTAATGTGTCTGTAGTTCATGTCTTTATATTTATTTGTATCTTGGTCACAAAAGGTAATAAAAAAAATACTGCCACAGACAGACAGCTTTTTTTTTAATAACTTTTTTTCACCAATTTTTTGACAACTGGAAGTTTGGTTTGGTGTGAGATTTTATTTTCTGTTGTGCTGATTTGTTGTTATTGCCTTTATTCAGATAAAAACCTTCTATTTTCACTCCGTGTGTTTACTATCCACTTAACGTTTTCCCGAAAACAATATCTTATATAATAATAGTATCTCCTACTTCCCGCGCCACCACAACACTCACATGGTAGGTAATGAAAAGCATAGTAATCGTTTTCATTTGAATACCTCCAAGTCTGCAAAAATCAGTCTACTCTACGTATCTGTTTACTAATCAGTAATCGTTCGCGCCACCGCATTTACGTTTGTTTTTCATGAAGTTTTCAGTGCCGTGGGCCGGGTAGATCATTCAGAGATCGTTCAATGTTCAGCAAGGATGGATCAGGAGCTGAAGGACCTGAAGTCCGTTCTGCGGTCGCTGGTGGTATCGAGCCCGACGCAGATGGATGTGCGCTCGCTGCTGCGCGACTACCGCAACATGGTGGGCTCGCCTGTGCCCATCCTCAAGTATGGCTACAGAGACCCCATGCAGTTCCTTAAGGAACGCTGCAATGACTGTTTTATGGTAAAACTTACATAATTACTTGTATTGTTTATTTCTTAATATTATAAGTACTTTCAATATTGACAAATGATTAATTTGAACTTTATTATGTTATAATAATAACAATAAACTTACCATAATCTTACATATTTATATTTTTACATACCATTAACATGATACTCTCACTTGTACAAATGTGTGTGAATTTGGTTTCCAGTTTCAAGGACCTGCTGCGAATCCTGTGCTAACATTAATAGTTCCAGAAACCTTAAAACACATTGATAAGTTTGTACAGAAGCAGAAGGTTTCAACAAAAGTTAAGCTGTAAGTTTTGTTACCATTATTGTATTTTAATCTTAATCTCATGATTAAGAGAAAATTTAATTGGCACTAGACTTATCATTTTAAGTTTTAGTATTGATTTCATTGCACAGCATATTTAATAGTTTATTGACCTTTTTCATTGATTATAGCAAATACTAACTAAATAAATGTAATACATAGATATTCGATTTTTAGCAAAGGTAAAAGAAGAAGTATCCCAGAACAAGTGATGAAGCAAAAAGACCTAATAGTGAATACTTACGTACCACGCAGTCAATATAGTACAGAAACCCAACCAAAACCAGTAGAAGCCAATAGAAACAGTTACTACAAACCAGTAGATATTAGCAGAGTCACTAACCAAAAGCAGGCAGATGTTAATACTGTCAGGAACCCAGTGCACATCAGCAACAATACTAGTCAAAAACCAGTAGAAATTTGTAACTATAAAGAATCTGACACTGAAAAGAAAACTTCATTTATGAATAGTAAGACATATTCCAATTTGAACATCCATCATGACGAAGCTAAGGTGAGAACTGAGGCAATGGAGCTGAACAAAGAAAATAAGCATTCCAATACAAATGACCAAACAGAAAATTATTCACCAAATGCAGTACAAAATTTCTTAAAGAAACGAATGCCTATTTACAACAGCTCTTGTAACGTGGACAGTGAAAAGTCTTATGATGGAAAAGTTTCTTCGAAGGATGATGATGATTCTGGCCGACAAACTTCATCTAGTAAGTATTTAGTTGTTTATAATTTATAGAATTATCATTGTGTGCACATTTAAATGATGTATATTTTTCTCTTTTAGGTAATAGTAGTACCAAAGCAGCTCTGTTGGAGGAGTTGAAAATAGAAATAAGAGATCTGATAGCAGATTATCCTGAGGGAGTGTGGTGTACTGATCTGATTAGTTTGTATAGGTTAGTGGATGACTATTTTAATAGTTTTAAATTTATTGAGCCAGGCAGGCAGGTATACAACAGTCTGAATGGACTGTGTGTGTTGCTGGTAAGTTTTATTTTTTTATAGCTTTGGTGATCTGGATCTGGATTTATACTCTAGAGAGATTCCCAAACCTAGCCGAAATAACTTCTCCCTTTTGCCGGCGCCGCCTTTGTGCAGATGTGCCACTACTAATCTGTGCCACTGAGTCTGTTGGCATTCCATCGTTGTCAACCCTTGATGCCGGGCGCCGCCACTGTCCATGTGTTCGTTTGCGCTGTTAAAATGATTTTATTTTTATTCATTAGGAAGAGACTAATTTGAGAAATGAATAGAATTCAATATTTTACTACAAGACAGCTGCCACCATGCTAAGTTGCGATAACTATAATGGTTGATGTATTTTAGAACAAAATTAAATATGTCTTAAACATGTTATGTTATAAAATGCCTATCTCTGTGTTTTGTCTATGGAATCAATCAGTATCGTTAATAGTTACGCTCACTATGCGTCACAGAGAGCGGTACAAGCGCGAGCTGAACTTCTCCCGCTTCGGGTACACGAGCATCATCAGCCTGGTGTGCATGCTGGAGGACGCGGTGCGCATCTCGCGGCCGGTGGACACGGGCAACTGGCTGCTGAGCGACGCGCGCGCCGCCGCCCGCGAGCCGCGCCCGCGCCGCTACCTGCCCGTGAGCGTGACACCCGCCGCCGCGCTGCCTGTGGATGTCGACGACGCGCTGCCCGGCATCGACTTTGTGAGTCTACACATTACATTAGACTAATAGTATTAGCCTATATACTGTCCCACTGCAGGGTGAAGACCTCAATCATAGAAATCATCGAGTCATTGCAATTATGCACATGGGATTACAGATAAATTAAAATAATCAGCAGCTATACAGGCTTGATCGCCACGCTTTCCTAATGCAGATTGGTGACAAACCCGAGCTATTTTCGAAAAACACTACACTACCCACTCTTTACTCCAAAACGTGGTAAAACGCCTCAAAAGAGTTGATGTGCTCTGCACCAGGGAGGAGCAAAGCAGGAGCCTGCATTCTTGAGTTGCTAATCTGAAGCCAAAAGTTTGTCAACTGATAGCAGATACAGTTTATTAAAAAAATAAGTGTTTCGAAAAATTCGGAACTACTACTTCTTGCTCAACCCACGAGATCACGGCCCGGTACTTAAACCACTAGACCGACAGGGCGTCGAGGAAATTTGTTTATTTATTCTTTATCGCACCAAAAAAAGACCTTCTCTACCAGTCAAACATTTAACGAGGTAGGTTATTCCACTGCAGTCCCATCACACTTAATCTGACGTCCTGGATGTTGATGGAGAATGTTTGGTGGTTTGTATCAGGACCCGGACGTGTTCCCGGCGGACTGCGTGCACTTCATGGAGAGCATCCCGAGCGCGTCGCTGGGCGAGCTCTGCCCCGGCGCCATGCTGGAGGTGATGGTGGGCGAGGTGTACTCGCCCTCGCACTTCTGGCTGCTGCGGCTGGGCGAGGCCTACAACATCGCCATGGAGGACATCATGGACGAGATGACGTGAGTGCTCGCACCTACTACTTTTGAGTGTCTTATGTGTTAGATAGCAGAATAGCAGACAGATCACTTGATACTTGTATATCGTGATCTACTATCAAGTTGATAGTAAACGATCGTCGAAAATGGACTTTTCTGCAACACCATAGGGTATTTTACAATTTTTTTTATTTATTTATTGTAAAGTTTTTAAAGTATGAATCACAGCTCCTTGTTTATTTAGTTTAGTTAGATTTTTTATTTGATTAGTTCCAAAGATATAGGTAGAGTTTCAAAGTTCCCAATCAGAAAATGAGAGCGATACAAAATTTTGTTTAAGAAAGAGACAGGCACATCAAAAGTTTGCTGTTCTATAATTTCTTGTATTCAAACTTTTTGAAAATATTTCTTCAATAATCGTACACTTATATAGTAAATTATCGAGTCTAGGTTTCGGATGTCGATATTTCTACGAGTCCCTATTGTTGCGTCAGGCAATACTACACGTACGGCGAGGGCAAGGACCGCTCGCTGGCGCTGGGCGCGGTGCGCGTGGGCCAGTACTGCAGCAGCGTGTACGAGCGCGACTGGCACCGCTCGCTCATCGTGCGCATCGTCGACAGCGACACCGTCAAGGTAAGCCATGCCGGGCTAACATGCGTACCGCGACAAAATTTTGTCGACTCTCGTTCGCGAGAGTGCATCCTTCTATCCCGCTCATCACTCAGTCAGGTGAGCGAGAAGCAACTTGCGCCGCCACAATACGAGTGTCGACAAATTATCTCGTGGCGCGCATGTTAGCCCGGCTGGTCTAGAGACGCGTTTTACTCGCGCGTTTTACACGCGATTTGTAGTTCAATGCTGTTTACGTTCTGTGTCTTGTTAACAAAGCTAGCTTATTAAAGAGCAATGAAAAGCAAATCGCGTGTAAAACGCGTCTCTGGACCAGCTCTAACGCTATTCGTTGTGTCATGACTGGCCGGATGGCCGCATTTGGTAGTGACCCTGCCTTTACTTGCATTACATTAAAGTGAAATTAGATCCTAATTACAGAGGATCACTATTGCTTTTAGCATTTAGGTGCTAAATTTGCAGTGCGCGATGTGGTAAAATTTGCAAAATCTCATATTCGCAGATATTAATACTTGATAATAGAAATATGGGCGGGATTGCGCGATAGCCCCTATTATCGATACGATAAACTTGTGGAGCAATAAGAATGGGGGCTACCACATGAGGAAAATGTGTAGATTGAGGTCCAACTTCAACGTTATTGGTCGTTTAGTGACATTTCGACATCTCACATCAAAAACAACCAATCATACCGTGTAGTTGGCCTCAGTCACACGTACGCCATCTAACGGATTTTCCTTACGCGGTAGAAATTTCCCATCGGTATTTAATGTCGATTGTCGATAAAGCGGAAACTAATTTGTGAAAAAGTGGTTATCTCTCCTCTACCTATTCTATACGCTAGGATGTGTTCGCCGTGCTTCTGGCGTGTTCGTGGCTTCTGGTCGCGTGACGTATATGGTTGTGGTCGGGCAGGTGCGGCACGTGGACTACGGCACGGTGGAGGCCGTGCGCGTCGCCGCGCTCAAGCCGCTGCGCCGCGAGTGGGCGCGGCTCCCGGCGCAGGCCCTCCGCGCCCGCCTGGCAGGAGTCAGGCCTCCCGCCGCCGGCCGCCGCTGGCCGCACGCCGCCAGCTCGCACTTCCTGGCCGCCGTGCGCGACACGCGCCTCGTCGCCAACGTCGTCTGCGTGGACCGCGAGGTGACCGCCCGCACCCACACTCCCCCGTCACACTATACCCCCGCCGCCGGCCGCCGCTGGCCGCACGCCGCCAGCTCGCACTTCCTGGCCGCCGTGCGCGACACGCGCCTCGTCGCCAACGTCGTCTGCGTGGACCGCGAGGTGACCGCCCGCACCCACACTCCCCCGTCACACTATACCCCCGCCGCCGGCCGCCGCTGGCCGCACGCCGCCAGCTCGCACTTCCTGGCCGCCGTGCGCGACACGCGCCTCGTCGCCAACGTCGTCTGCGTGGACCGCGAGGTGACCGCCCGCACCCACACTCCCCCGTCACACTATACCCCCGCCGCCGGCCGCCGCTGGCCGCACGCCGCCAGCTCGCACTTCCTGGCCGCCGTGCGCGACACGCGCCTCGTCGCCAACGTCGTCGTGCGTGGACCGCGAGGTGACCGCCCGCACCCACTCCCCGTCACACTATACCTAAGTATTTTTTACTCACGCCGATCAATTTCCTTCATCATCATCAGATACGGCCTCGTCCCACACGCTGCGATGGCCCCTCGATTTACGCCCGCACCACTCACGCGTCCACCTGCCACCTCAACGTCGGGTTCTCCCCACAGGGTATCGCTATTCATGGATCACTACGTCCACACCGCACTGACTTATGAGATATTTCGTACGTCATCTTTATACCTAGGTGTAGTTGAAATATATATTATTATTTATTGTTGCGGGTACGGGGTACGTAAGATTCAAGTAAAATGCCAAGTCACAAAAAGACAATTAATTTTATTCGACGAGTAACAAAAACACAATTAAAACACTAAATCACACTTAAACGCACTAAAACACTAAAAATCTTCCTTAAACACTTCGCAGGTAATACACAAGATCACTCTTAGTTCGCAGGAGAATATAATCGCTCTTCCAAATTGGAACTCACTCCTTCGCTGTTCAGATCAGAACTCACTCCTTCGCTGTTCAAATCAGAACTGATCGTCGGCTCGCCCGTCCCGCTTTTATACTAGCCAGGTGCGGGCGAGACCCTTTCCAGTAACTTCCACAACTTTCAGTAAGTCTACTAGAATGTTCCAGAGTCTTCGGGGGATAGTTAGTAACTAGGGCTTCGAGGGTCTTCTACACAGTTCTGGATAGTGTGTCGAACATTCTCGAATGTTCGATAAGTCTCCATTCCTTCTACCTTTAATAGATATTGACATTTATTAATTGGTGTGTTCCAGGAGGACATCCTGGAGGTGTTCCTGATCAACACGAGCACGGAGGAGGACGTGTGCGTGAGCGCCGAGATGATCCGCGCGGGGCACGCGGACGCGCGCGGCGACTCCGCCCTCCACGTGAGTAGCCCCTCGCCCTCGCCCTCCGGGACCGACGTGCGCACTCTGCTCGCCGCCATACAGCACATGGGGAATCCCGAGGAGGTGGTAACCTGGATGATGCTAGTGAGGTGTCGGCCTCCGCGTCCGAGGTCGTCGGCCGCCAGCCGCGTCGTCCTCAAGACCTGGGACGGGGAGAGCGACCGGGCTAACCGGGGCTCCGAGGCTGACCGTGCTGACCGTGGCTCGGTTGCTGACGGAGTCCCCGACGACGCGAGCACCGTCAGTTACTCCTCGGTCCGCCTCGCTCGGCTGTGCGCTCTGTACTCTCGCCTGCGGGCCCCCAGCGAGCTCTCCGCGGCGCCGCCCCCCTCCCCCCCACCGCAGCAGACCGCCGAAGTACCCCCGGTAGCGTCGACATCGACCAGTAGCGGATCCTCGTCCTCGGAGACGGGCAGCGTGATCTCGATCACGAGTCATCTCCTCCGGCGACGATTAGCTCTCGCGGAGATGCTGGCCGGTCGGCGATCGGCGGAGTCCCCCCCGGCGGGTCCCTCCCCGCCTCCCCCGGCGGGGGGGAGGGCGCCGAGCGAGACGGCCAGTGTCACCTTCTCGAGTCTGCTGCTGCAGAGGCGGCTCGAGTTATCCGAGAAGTAGATCCTGTTATTGTTTTCGCTGTCGGCACCGTTTTTGAGTTCAGATTTTGGAAGTAGTAAAGTTGAATTTTCGTAAGATTATAATTTATTTTATTATAAAAATATTATGCAAAAGTAATACATAATGTTAATGTGGATGGAAGTCAAAAAAGCATAATATCGTACGGTGCCGAGGCGTAAGCACTAACTGCTCACAATCGTACAGCGTGAAGTTGTTCCTCAATGATGACATAATTTCTAATTTGAAGCGGACTTTGTGAAATGGAGTGTTCCTCTCTCTCTCACACGTGCTGTGCGCGATTTTTGTTTGTATATGACAGATATATTCTCATTCGTTACGGGACGTCTTCGTTATGGGCCCCTGATCGAAACTGTTCATTTTGTAAATACTAAAAGTATTTTTTTATGATTGTAATTTGAGTAATATAGTAAAAATAAAGTAGAAAATTAGTACCACTGTGACTTTGCTGACTGTAAAAATTAAAATTAATTAAAAGAAACAAATGTAAGAGGGATTATTAGGATCTGTATAAAGTTAGATTTATTTTTCCTGTAATATTAATATTCCAATGTAGCCATATTACAAAACACGCCATATTGTAAGTTAAACAAGGTTAGATTTGAAATGAGTTACGTTGTTTGTATTTGTTTTTAAATAAAAGAGATGTTATAGTTCCACAATGAATTGGAACACAATGACGTTTGCAATCTCGTGCCTTGTATTAGTCCGCGGCATGTAATAATAGCGATGATGACCGTTAGTTTGTGCACTTGTAAAAAATAAGACTTTCTACTAAAATTGGTTTCTGCGCACTCAAGGTCATCGCATTTCTTACATGCCGCGGACTATACGTCGTGTTTTACGATATGGCTACGGTATACATAGGTACTTTATTTTATCCTGCCTATAAACAATCCTAATGCTGGTGCTGGAATCTAGTAAATAAAAGTGTTTTGTAGAAACAATAACGATTAAGCCACTCAGTACGGAGTCAGGTCAATGTATGAGATGTTTGCTTTACTGGTGCAACTGAAATAAAGAACTTAAGATTTAATCTCCCATTTATGATTTAACGTCGTAAGACCCAAATCCTTTTAAAAGGCATAAAACAATTGATTGTCCATTGTGCCTCCTGTCTGGGCCTTACGGCGTTTGAGGCCGGTACGTCGGTCTCGCGCGTCGGTCGTATGTCGCGACTTCGGGGTCACAGATCAGTCCCCCTCGTCCCACCCACCCCCCGCGAACCTCCGAGGTCTGCGACGTCGACCGACTCGCGCGACGGCGGCGGCAGCACTGACGAGCGGTCGATGTTGCAGACGCCGGAGTGTTACCTGTTCCCGCGCTTCCGCGTGCTCGAGAGCGGCGACACGCCCAACTACGGCGAGATCCACGCCTACCTGCGCGACGGCATCGCGCTCGAGTACGTCGACGAGTACCGCCGCCACGTGCCCGCCTGTCTGCCGCCCGCCGCGCCGCCCGCGCCCACGCCGCCCACGCCCGCCTCGCCCGCCTCGCCCGCCACGCCCTCCGCCTCCAGCAGCGGGGGCGCCGAGGACGAACACACCGATGACGAGGCGCCCACCCGCTCCCCCACGCCCCCGCCGCGTCCTCCGCTCGCCCGCTCCGCCTCCTCCCCCGGCGAGCCCTCCCCGCCTCAGCCGACGGCCCCCGCGCGCTCTCACTCGCTCCACCCGACCCTCCCACCGGACGTCTCCCTCGTCAACCGGGTCCCGCTGTTCCCCTCGACCCCCAACGTGCCGTCCTCCGCGCCAGCGCCCCCGCGGCCGCCGCCCCCGCGCTTCCTGCCCCCGGTGCGCACGCCGCTGCCGCACGCGTACTCGCAGATGCTACCGATGCCGGGGTACTTCCCGCCGTTCCCGGGCGCGATGCCGCTGTACCCGCCGATGTTCCGGCCGCCGATGATGATGCCGCCGGCGCCGTACCCGCCGTACTGTCCGCCGACGTCCGCGCCGTACTGTCCGGGTCCGCCGCCCGCCGTATCGTCGCCTAGCTCGGCTCCGTGCTGTCCGCCGGTGTCTTCATCCTACTGTCCGCCAGTGTCGTCGTCCTACTGCCCGCCGCGGCCGCCCGCCCCCCCGGCGGCCCCCTCCCCGCGGCCGGTATCGCCCCCGCCGCCCTACAACGGGGCGGAGGAGGGCGGTCGCGTGGGTAACCGCGCGCCGGCGGGTGACGTGACGCTGAGCGTGTCGGAGTGCGAGATCTTCAAGCTGCTGAGTCGTGTTGATGCAAACGCCGCGCACTGGTACATGGTGGACGCCATCTCGCGGGCGATGCGCACGACTACTGTCTCCGCGGGGGCGGCGGGGGCGGCGGGGGCGTCGACGCTGGACCCGACGGCGCCGGAGTTCCGCGCGGTGGGGGCGCAGACCGAGCCCGCGCTGCCGCCCGGCATGCGCCCGCCGCCCGGATTCGGCGGCTAGTCGCGATCTAAAGTATTAGTGCTGTGGCGATGGGGACGCTAGACGATGTTTTATTTAGAGGTTTATTGCAAATTAAAAATGCGATAGATGGAGTTACTAGATAACTGATCCAACTACGACGACTTTGCTCGGTTGGTACGTAACTTCTTCATTTTATTATGATCCGCAAAAATTTACCCCATCCGTTCCGCCATCTATCGGAGTTTTAGTTTACAAAAAACCTCATTGAAAAATTTAGGGTGCTAAAAATGTGTCCCCTTATTAAGCTGTGATGAGATTATTCTCCTTCTACGTTCTCCTAGCCAATCCGAGTGGCCTCTAGTCGCCCCCACCGCTCTCCTCACCTCCACTGTCATTGTTAAGCGTTTTGATTAAGACTGATCTGAAACCCCGTCGTATCTACCTCATGTAGGCATTTCGCTGTAAGTGAACGATATAGAAAGTATCTAGATTCGGTAGGTACAGTCAGTAGAATATATACCTGAGCGGGCGAGGTGTCCAAGAAAACTGTACACTTCGATCGCCACTAAAATATTGACGTCTAAGCTGTCATTTTCATATAGACATTCAATTTATCAAATATATCCTTACATTTCAGAGTTTTTACAAGGATAGGATATTTGTGACTCATTGAGCACTCACAAGTAAAAAACTTATTAAACGTTAACCCTTTTCCGAGCACCTAACTTCTGTTAATGACTGTACTTGTCTAATCTAATATAATACTATAAATAAACTATGTATGTAGAATGTGTAAGCTAAATATACTTTTGAGAGTATAATATTTTTATAAAAACCGTGCGATGTTTTGTACTGTTATATTAAGTTTGGAATCATTTGTTTAGATTGTAAGTGTGATCCTTAAATTTGACATTGCATTTTTAATCTGCTGCGCGTAGATCTTTGATTATTATGTTCTTTTTTTGTAAGCGACATGAGTACATAGAAACAATGTACGTATGACATAAGTACAAAGAATAAGTAATGTAAATTTATAAGAGTAAAGTTGCATTTTTGCGTTATCGCTTCCATAGTTAGTAAGACTGTTAACATTTGTTTTTTTTTATATTATTGTTGCAAACATGCATAAATACTTAAGATGAAGCTCAAAGAGCTCAGTATAGAATATTTGCGACCGCATGCAACACATACAATGTATATTCCATTTCATCTGAAAAAGTTTCATCTAAGCCGCATGTAAGAAGTGTATGTATAGTAAATAGTACCTACCTACATACAGCTATCGTGAACTTATAATATGTTAGGTCGGTCTATAATCGCGAAACTTGTCTATTGTACAGTCGGCATCAAAATGATCTGAGCGATCAAAACTACCAAAAATATCTAAGCATTTGACAAAAGACAACTGTCAGTATATGCCATTCATTTGTTTTTCTAGAACAAATGACAACAAAAGAATTAAGATTATTTTGACGATGACTGTATACATTTTTTTTACTGCCGCATTATGGCAGCGTTGTTATGTGTAACTTTGTAACAATAGAGTACAATAGTTCCTATGCCAAAACAATTTGTTCCATGTGTGATCGCAACTATTAAAGTAAGCTTAAGATTTGATTCTGTGATAAAAATAGAGTTAAATGGACGCTTCGAGTTCAAGATCAATTTGAATACAAATAAAAAATCTATAAAACATAGTGAGTTTTAATTATTGTTTGACCCTTCCTTCGACGCTACAATGCGATGATGAATATACCACTCGCGAGCATTAGCTTGGAATCAAAACCTAATTTTCATGCTAAGATGCATAGTTTGGTCCTTAGAATTTGGCAGGTTGGATTACAAATGTTCACGAAATAAATAATGGTCATTATACATAGTCAAGAATGGATACCTTAATGGATAAGTATGTACAGCAAGTAAAGCACTTAAAATAAAGTTGTACAAATAAATGATGGCGCCACTGTCGCTTAGGTGATGCAGTATGGTAAACATTACCATTCCATTGGCATGGTATGGAAGGGAACCACATCAAACATTTGATTGACTGTCATTATTTTCTTAGATGCATTTTAAATATAAAATAATCAAGTCAAAAAGGAAATAATTCTACATTTTCCAACCTTGATGCAACAAGATTTTTAGTGTTATAGGTTCCGTACGTATTTTTTGGATTATATTGAATCTGATCTAAATAATTTAGAGTTTTAGATGATAGAGTAAAAGATAGAACCTGGCAAGAACCCATGCCTGTCTATATCAGGGGATCCCCTGAAATAACCCCTTTTTTCAATTTAAACTTACAAGTAATCCATAAAAATATATATTATAGATCAAAGTTGCAGTAAATCGTATGAGTATTTTTTCTAGAGCATAATGAAAACGAAAAAAAATTTAAATTAATATTCATAAAATCGAGTGGCTCAAAACAAATCGTCGTAAGCCAATGCTATAACTCAAATGACAAGACCACTGTAAAAAAGTATGTTATCAAACATGGCGTGCTGAAAAGCGTCGTGTGGGAATGGATTTGTTTATTAGGTCAGCGTTTATCTAAACGATATTCGTGTCCCTGGATTATGTGGTCACATACAAAAGGGCGGAGTCTCAATGTCAACGTTCGGAAAAGGTAAAATGTGCGCGCGCGTTAGTGTTGTGCAGTAAACGTGAGTTGGAGAGTTGTGATGGTCTGGGTGATGGTAGGAGGTGCCGGGGCGGAGGCGCTCGGCGGTAGGCGAGTGCGCGGGTGATATGCAAGCGGCGCCGGCGCGCTACGTGTCTGTGAGCGAGCTGTACTCGACCGACGAGGTGGAGCTGCTGCTGGACGAGATACGTGAGCTGGAGCCCACGAGCTGCCGCGGGGAAGACGTGCAGGTACCTAGCACAGGCATTGTTTCACTCTCATCATGCTACTGTAACCTTGTGCGGTATATCCCCATAATGTACCTACCTAGCACCATGGAAGGTGGGCATACCTCCAAGACTAAATCCTTAGAATCACTTAGCACTTTGTGCATTCACCAACCTAACACTATTATACATAGTAGATGCCTCTGATCTGTATATTTACTTCAATAAACACAAAGTATCTTTATAATTCTGTTGTGAATGTTGCAATCATCTATTGTTTCCTAATTTGATCTTCAATGTATCATTCCTACGCATGATACCACTAGGTATGTTGGGCCAAACATATATCCAATGTTCTCTCCTGAGGTATCGGCATCAGCAGAAATGAGGGTCCAATTATGCAAATGCAGTTTCAAACTAATTTAAGAGTTAAAAAATCATATCCCATGTATCAATTTGGCAATTTACTTCAAAGATTGAATAGAAAGTATTACAATCACTGTCACGGTTGGCAGTTACTAAAGTTGATTAACACTCCTGTTAGCTACATGCCTGTAACATAGTTACCTATTCAATACTGAGTCCATGAAAGTATGGGATTTAGTATCTTGCAAGGTGTGGTAAGTTTTGGAAATAAAATTGACATTTATTTTATTATTTGGATGTGTTACATTTGAAAACTCCATGATAAATAAAGACCTAAATATTAAAATTATGTATGAACCTTAAACTACAATTAGGGACTGCCTCGCACAGGCACACTATGGCAATAACTCCACTTGGGATCGCAGTTGTTGGGCCATAAATTGTATCTTGAGTTTTGCTGCTGAGGAACTCTGTGTCAAACCGAAGTCTAGAAGTTAGCATTCTTATGTTACTGTGCCTTGGAAAGCATTATAATATCATTGGTCCTGCACCTGATCTCTCTTCAGTTGTAATACTTTATTATTCCATCTAATAACGAGATAATCATTTGGATAGTGTACCATGAAAATTTTCTTGACATCTGTAATTTTATTTTCTATTTATTTCTTTGAAAAACAATGATTTTGGTCTAGGTGTACATTTTTCATCTTGATCATTGTAACATTTCTATTGTAACCCACAGGATGAAAACCTTTGTAAGTTATTGCTTGAATAACTTTTCAACAACTTTCTTAATTTATTTAACACATGCTTTGGGTACACCTTATAAAAAATTCATGTCCCTTGCCGTGTGTTTGAAACTTTGAAATAGAATTTATAATGTTTAGGCTGCAGCATTATGTTCCACTTTACATTGCTGACATTACAAGCACTACCATGTTTAAAGATAAATGTAATTTTTAAAAGCTAGGCCAGGTAACATTAAAATATTGCCTAATAAAATTAAGGGTCATAATTTTGGATAGATATTTAATATTTTTTATTCAAATTGTCTGGCTCTGGCTGAACAATTTGAATAAAAAACAATATTTATTATTTATTTTAATATTTACTATTATTATTATTATTCATTTGGAAATGATTTCATAATGTTTGTTATCATAATAATTAATCTACTTATACCATCGATCATCGATACCAGTGCTAGAAAATTTGCTATTGGAATTAATCAATATACCTACCAATTTATTTTTACATTGTTTTTAAGATTCCCATATTAGAAGACGTGAAAGAGGTGTATGTGTATGTATAGGATTTCGAGATAGCCGGGAGCGGGTGCGGCGCGGGCGGCGGCGGGCGGTCGCCGGCCGGCACCGAGGCCACGGAGCGCTCGTGGGACTCGCACGCGCAGTACCGGCGCGCGCCGGCGCCGCGGGGCCGCCCGCTCGCGCCCGTGTACTGCCGCCTGCGCGTGCTGGCCACGGGCCGCGGGGTGGCGGCGCTGGGCGTGGTGGCGTGCTCGGCCGCGGCGGCCGCCTGCGTGTGGGCGGCGGTGGGGCTCCGCGCCGCGCAGCTGCCGCTGGCGCCGCGCGTGCAGCTGCTGCAGCTGGCGGCCACCTCCTCGGTGCTGCTGCACACGCTGCTGCTGGTCATGCACGTCACCGGCCTTGTGCAGCTCATGCCCATTGATTGGAACAAATTGGTGAGTGTGTTTGATTTTTTATAGCAGATAAATGTCTAAGGCTCTTCAATGTCTAAGGTGCAGGACAAATACAAGAAGCATCGGTCGGAGCCTCGGAGCGGAGGTGAGTCACAGGCGCGGCGCGGGCGTGGCGCCGTTTCAATGATATCCCATACAAAATGTATAGAGACGTAAGACATACTGAGGAAGCGAGGTGCATATTTTATCCAAACACAAACATTACCTATTTTAGAAAATTCGGATGTTTGTCACTTCTTTCAGTGTCAGATATGAAGTGGTCGGACTTGACCACATATATTCCTCGGCAATATTTGCGTAATTCGCCGAAAGATGGCAGAAAATGGAAATATCCCGGTAAACTTTACAACATCGCACCTTTAAATGGTTTGTTGTCGTCAACAGTCTAATGATGTTGAAATCCCGCTAAGCTACACATTTACATGGGAAAGTGCTTTGAGCCCATTTGTGGGAATAAACAAGTTTGACCTATTTGCGGTGCGGGCCGCGGTTGCGACGGCGCCACTAGTACTTAAGGACGCAGATGACAAAGCATAGCTTTTAACGCATGTCCAAGTTGGCGGGCTTAAGTTACTGTGGGGGAAGCATGCGGTTATATTGTACGGTACGCGGCTGTAGGGGAGCTAGGTCAAAATATTTTTGTTAATGGCTTTAATAGTTTACTAAACTAAAAGCCAACCAACCAAAAATATCAAATCAGTAAACTAAGTTTACTGATTTGATGTTTAGTCTGTTTGAATGAGAGCACTTAAATTTATTTGCATCGTAAGACACGATAGTACTTAGTTACTACAATGTTTACTACAATGCCAATTCTTGTAGTTAACAGCCACTGATGGTCTGCTCGAAGTCTCTTACATTAGTTTGCACTAAAGCCCCCCACTCGGGCCGCTCAGCAGTTCGCTCCCCCCACAGAATTGGGTGTATGTCACATTTTCCATAAATACGTAAATAGGACTTAAAGCAATAATGTATGTTTGTACGTACAGTACAATAGCGAATAGTTGTTTCGTTTTTATAGCCGTGTAAAGTACATCTAAATATGCAACCTCGAACATGCTACCGCCATGCGTAATTTAGAAATGATAATGAAACCGTTGAGTTGTACTGACGTGACAAGGTACCATGTAAATTCTGTTATGACATTTTTATTCCACTGCATAACAAATGAGCTGGTGGCACGATCTGTGAAATAGAGTGGTTTCGAGTACAAGTTCGCAAGTGCCATGTTAACGAATCCGCGATCCTTAGGGAATTCAGTTTTTATTTCATTTTAGTCCTAAATGCTTCGGACAGATCTTAGGTTTAGACGTATGGAAGGAACAAAGGAAAATAGCTCTTCTGTGTAGTATAATCAGTCTCATATTACAATGAGTAAAGCGGCCGTTCTAAGACTATAGGTAGTGCAGTGCACAAATCAGCTGATTAGATAGTCCCGACTCAAGTCGGTACGATTGGTTCTGGTCGTAACCTTGAACGCGCGTGATTTGGTGCTATATTCGCATTTTATTCAGGCGTGGTATTCGGACATAGTATAAATGTACACTCGTATGGGGAATGTGCTCCATTTAACTTTTGCTAACCTTTTTGGATTCCTCCATTACCAGTTATTGTGCGTCCATCCATGTCCGGTGTTGGTGGGCATCGGTGGTCACTTCTTATAATACATTGAGGAGAGCATGAAGCATGCGTAGAATGGCTCTTGTATGAGTCTAGGACTATGCTCTGTCTAAAGGGTGCGGAGATCAAACGACAGATGCTTCATTGTGATTACCAGATTCAGAAAATCCTGGACCATGGTCCAGGCGTTGAGATGATAATGTTTCTAGAAATCCGTATTTTTCCTTGAGGTCATTTCAAAGACATTTCTCTGATAAACTCGAAGAATTGACATGTTGAAGTTGGCAGTGGACTGACCAGACCAACTTATCCCTTAGTAGAATTGTTGCCTTGCTATCGATGGGATTGCCACTCTGGAGCACTCTTGCGCGCTATGGGGCGGGAAGGTTTTTGGAATAGAGGCCATTTACCGCCAAACGCAACGTAGGATGCCACAGAAAGGTTGTAGGTACTCGCATATTTGGAATTCCCTGACGCCGAGAGGAAAGATATGATTTATTTAATTTTATTTATTAGGACAACCAACAAGAAAACACTGGTAAAAAGAAAACAAAAGACCACAGACAACCAAATTAAAATCCAACTGCTATCTTACTTATAGGTCGCCATGGCATCTAATGTGGGATGCGATAAGAGTAAATTAAACATTATCATGATGTTGAAAGGTGGAAATTAAGGGATCGTTCACACCAAACGCATTGTCCGCCGCTGACTGTCTAGTCAGTCCAGTGTGAACGACAAGTTCAATATTTATGGGAAAGCAATAAATTTCGTCGCTCACTGTCAGCACCCGACAATACGTTTGGTCTGAACGATGCCTTAATCTATAGTCGGGCGTGTGTCGGTTCCAGGGCATGTGGACGAGCGCGTGGAGCGGGCTGTCGCTGACGCTGGGCGGGCTGCTGACGCTGCACGCCGTGCTGCTGGCGCCCGAGTACCGCTGGACGCCCGACCACATCGCGCACCTGCTCTACTCCGCCTGCGTGAGTACTTACTGTGCTGTTTTTATGTGATAGGTACCTCATAGTAAGCAATGGGCGCCGCCCATAGACACCTGCAACGCCAGTCACAAGTGCGCTGCCAACCTTTATCCCCCTTTCCCCCAATTGGGCCTCCAGTGTCCTCACTCACGTGTGGTGGTGTGGGCGTAGTGACGGTTTACTAGTGCACTCGTGGAGCGGACCATTGAGGGCAGTTTTTACTTGGTCGGTCCAGCGCATCGATTACCTGTCTTGGGCTCTTTTGCCCTGCACCACATATATATAGCGGACAAACGAGCAGACGGCTCACTTGATGGTAAGTGATCACCGCCGCCCATGGACATCTGCAACACCTGAGGTATCACAAATGCGTTGCCGGCTGTTAAGGAAACAATAAGCCCTTTTCTTTGAAGATCACTAGGTCGTATCTGCCCGAAAACACCTTCGTTAGCAGCTGGTTCCACAGACGAGAGTGAGTCACGCACCCTTGTGCGTTTCCACAGAAGCGGAGCTGCGTGGAGTTGAGCGGAGACTTGTAAAAATTTACCAATCACGTTGCTCAAAATACACATCTCATCTCTGATAAGCAATGTGATTGGTCAATTTGTACAAGTCTCCGCTCAACTCCTCGCCGCTTCGTTTCTGTGGGAACGCATCCTGAGAAGTGATGGTAAAGACCGATTTACACTTCAATAAGTAGCGAGTTAAGTCGCTTTATCAGCGAGTTAAGTATTTTTGCTGTCTGAACGGCAAAAATGACTTAACTCTCCGATGAAGCGTCTCAACTCGCTACCGTACTTATCGAAGTGTAAATCGCTCTTTAGCGGTTAGAAGGCTGACAAGTACGGTTCGGGGTCCGCAGGGCCTGGGGCTGGGCGGGGCGCTGGCGGCGGGCCTGCTGGGCGCGGCGCTGTCGCGCGGGGGCGTGCGGCGCTGGCTGGCGCGGCGGCGGCGCGCGTCCCCGCCGCGGTCCATGTCGGGCGAGCTGCGCGCCGCCTACCGCGCCGTGCCGCACGCGCCGCCCCGCCGCCGCCCGTGCCCGGGCCCTCCAGCGCGCGCGACAACCCCTTATAGTGACAGCCCTCGCTGCGCACCACGCGCTTCTAGTGCCCGCCACCGACACCCGCGAGTGATGCCCGCTCGGCGACTGTGACGGAGCCTCCGAGAGGAACTTCGACGTTTAGACGACTTCTTAATATTCAGACCGCACATACTTAACCCTTAATGAGCCATAAGGAAAATAGTTCCCACCTGATTTTGAACGTAAGATGTGTTTATCTGTACATAAGAGCGAAAACCGATGAAATTTTTCGTTGACTTATGGCCTATTAAGGGTATTGAGAATTGCTGAACAGTGTTTTGTTTCGTGTGGGTTACTAGTTCTTAGGGGCTACCACGAACCTTTCAAAGAAATC
Organism: Cnaphalocrocis medinalis; assembly: GCA_014851415.1. Taxonomy (NCBI): domain Eukaryota; kingdom Metazoa; phylum Arthropoda; class Insecta; order Lepidoptera; family Crambidae; genus Cnaphalocrocis; species Cnaphalocrocis medinalis. Next base: position 7,676,967 of record CM026299.1, on the reverse strand, counting down.
GTAATGTCTTATCGTAAACAATTTGTATGGAAAATTGAGAAGCCCCTTCTATCATACGTAAGGGTAACTGAAATTGATAGCACAAACGTCAGAAAGGATAGTATCGTTACGTGATCCTGTCTACAGAATAAACAACTTACTACCTATCCAATATTTTTTGTGGGAAATGGTACGAATATTGATAAAATGTCTTCGTACTAAGTACTACCGTAATCGTAATGCAGGATCAATACGTTAACGTTACGAATTCTTTAAAATGTTCATGTTACCCCCTCTAAGGGCTTAAACACACATAAGAACCAGTTTTGTAAATTTTGCGATTGCATTGTAGATAGTTTATGTAAACACTCTGATTATTGTTAAAAGCTTCTTATTAAAGACAAAATGCGTTGTCTCAATGCAAACTTACAGGATTTTGGCGTAGCGATAGCCAGTCAACATGCAAGTTTAATGCTGTAAGCAGCGTCTGCGGCTAGTGTACGATTATGATAAGCAGAGTCGTCTAAATTTGAAACGAGTCGTGTAAATGTATAAGAGTCCTATAGTGTTCGAATGTCTTGTTCAGTTGACATCGACACTGGTCCATCTCGAGGCCATGTATTCCCGTGGTTCACTGGGTTTCACAGTTCTTGAGCCGCAGTAGGCGGCTTCAGTCTAGATAGCATCGACGTCGGTTCTAATGTTCAATCTATCGACGGAGGTGTATCGAGTATCGACGGGCATCACTAGGTCTACTCCGTGTTCGTCCGGCTCGCGGCAAACGGTCGCCTCTTCTTGACTCGCTAGGTTACGTCACTGCCGAGTTGTGGCGACCATTTTTTTGAACAACGACTTAATGGAAGATTTCAGTAGTATCAAGTGGTGTCTCGTGCACGCGTCACGAGTCTTTTTTGAGTTTGATATCCTTTCGTTGACGACTCAGCAATGACGTACTTCGGTGTAGGTCGGGAAGAGGCTCGCATGGAGTCCGTTGAGAGTCAGTGAGGCGGGAGGCGGCCCTGGCGGCGGACAGGGCGCCCCGCGGCGCGAGCGCAGCTCTCAGGTGATAGCCCGGAGATATCGGCCGGCCGTCATTTGAAGTTTGTTGTACCATTGCTGCGTACATGTAGGAAGTTTGTCAAACTATTTGTTAAGACATAAATGTATGCAGAAGTGGTGAAATAGACTTTAGTAGTATCGAATTGGAGACTTTCAAGCGTGTTTGTAGAGCGTTGACTAGCTAAAGCGGTAATTTTTGAACGTGCTTTTCTCTGGCATGTTGCGGGTGCCGCCGGTCTAGGAGCGATTTGGGCGAGGTGTTATTACTTTTGGCGTTTCTACACGCTCAATGTAGAAAGCTACAAAGTGAGCGCACACGAGAGGTTGCCTACACTCGGCGAGGATGAAGCAGCGTGCGTATCGAGTAAGTGCGTTCACAAATGAACTCGCTGCAAACACGGTCGCAAGTCATCAGTTTGATTTCTACCTTTTGTTCAGACGCGCCCGGTCCGGTCTCCGATAGCGCCTGAGGGCTCTGGTGAGGCTCGGTTTCCTCAATTCATAAATTTTGTACGGGGACCTTTGTAGTTGTATTTAAGACATTCCCCGTCGTTTGAGGTGTTTTATTTGAGATAGTCTACTAAGAAGTCAGGTAGACTTGTAACATGACCAAAATGTAAACAATAAAATTGTATCGGTATCTCTTAAGAAACCCCAAGTTGATCTCAAGTATGTCCCATACTGTGTGCATGTTATTGTGAGTGAAGTGTACCAGTTATACAGGATGGTTATATATTTGTGGAAGTTTTTGCGTTACAAAATCTTCATGTAAAGCTATTTGTAATGTGTAATGATAATCCCTGTGTTGTCTTCTGACATGTAAGTGACCATTCTGTGTAACGTCAGTTGTAATATTACCTCCACACCACGTGGTCCCATCGCTGAGCCCCAAATACTTATAAATAAACGTCCAGGACTTTAATGCTATTGTGGTTCATCGATTGACGCAATCAGAAATCAAAATTCCTAGTTTTGCGTTCGATTTGTTCGTGGAACCTTGTTCAAAGGAATTGGTCTCTAAATTTGTGAAAATAGAGCATTGCAGGTCCACCCTCGTCGGCTTGTCTGCTTGCAACAGATATGCAGGAAAACTATTTTAGTTTCAGGTTGAGCTACGTTCATAATTATTAATCTAATTATGATGGTTTGACTTTAGGCTGCCTGGTATAATTAAGTAGACTCCATCACAGATTGTTAATTTTAGCAGGAACTAAAATGATATTAAAAAAAAACAAGAACCTATTTTTTTTGCTGAAGAAAGTAAAATCTGCTAGATGGCATCCTGTAGAACTGAGGTCCATCTACACGGTGATTGGTTATTTTTGATGTGAGCCGTCAAAATGTTACTAAACAACCAATGACGTCGAAGTTGGACCTCAGTCTAAGAGTGCGCCATCAAGCGGATTTTTCACACGCGATAGCCCCCAATGACGTTAATCTATGAGCATTCTGTCCTGCAAGCAGACGCCGGAGCGGGCGGGGGCGGGGGCGGGGGGCGTGGGGCGTGTGGGTGTAGGTCGTTGGTGTGTGGGTGTGTCGCTCGTCCACCCGGCGCGTCCGGGCCGAGGCGCCGCCGCCGCGGCGCCGCCACTGCCAGCTCGTCTAGTCCACTGTTTTACGCAAGTCTGATTTTGACGCTAGTCCGTTTCGTAGCTTTAGTCGGTTGTTTACTGTAATTTAATTACTTACGTTCCTCGGGTAGTTTGCACAAAGTTAGCTCCAGGTCTCGTCCAGCGGCGAGGACTCGAATCGAGTGCTCTGGGGGCTCGCGCCCGCCGGGGCCCTCGGGGCCCGCACTCGGTCATCCTCATTATGAATCAGTGATACGACGATGATGATAAATATGTTGAATTGTGGTGTCACTAGTCATAAGAAATGTAAAGGTAGTTTGCCGTAGAGCAGGGGCAGATTTACAGATTTACTGCCGGTTATTAAAATTTTGCCGCCCCTACTAGTCTTTGCAAATTCGATACCCTACCAGATACTAGTTCACAATGTTTTTTTTTCTTTCCACTAAGTCATGAGTAAGGAAGTTAAGTATTATTACAATATTTTCAGTTAATCATCCAATTTCATTCAAATATCAACGTTCTGACTACTAGAAACCGCCGAACACTGTCCACAATCTGCCGCCATAGGCTCCACTTACTTAGGCTAATTGGTGAATCCGCCCTGCTGTACAGTATCAAACGGCCACTGCCTGAGGATGAGCGAGGCGCCCCGCGCGGCGGCGGGCGGCGCGGCCCCGGACGGCGTCGTCCCGGTTTCCGTTCGTCCGGCCGCATATACGATGTTCGTTCCGTGCCGTACCTTTACCGTACCGCTATATACACAAATGTAAAAGGGTAATACTGTAAGCGAAGTATATAATTGCGTTAAGTCATTATTGTTGTATATGGAGAACCATTACTACGTATTATCTATGTCAGATCTTTATTTCCTCGTAAGGCTTGTACTGGATTGAATCGTTTGCATGATATTATATGATGTTCGTAAGCGACATATTGTAATAGTTAGATTAAGGAGAATTCGAATATATTAAGAATTGTTATAGGAAATAATTTTATACTGTCCGATCTGTCGTACACGCTCCATGAGCTTAGGAACGTTCGTGTTGTACTGGTTCTTTAGTTGACGGTTTACTGGATGCGCGCCGGCGCAGGTCGGTCTGCGGGTCGTTTGCCATTGTTCAACCATGTTCATTGATGATCTCCTTCCTATACAGGGTGTCTGGATCCTATACGTTTAGTAACTTATTCCACGCTGCATTTAAACTTTGGTGTGAATTAGCGAATGTAAAATGCTTATAGTCGAGAGTGAATTTTGTCTTGAATGGCTGGTATCTATTTGAAGCCTAATATTGTGTGTTTGTAACCCCTAAAACGAGTTTTAGTACATATCTTACAAAAGATTCAGTTACTACTTCTCATTTCCAACATTCCTGTTAGCGTTCGGACACCCTGTATAATGTGTACAGTTTGTTTCGTTAATAGATCGCCATACATATCACGACGAGTTATTTTCGAATTTTGTTTGTAAATACACCTTTCGATTCGGGAATTGAATAGATTTATTTGTGATATTTTTTACAGACCTTTTGAGATATTATTGTATGTTCCGCATGTATTTGACGGTAGAGAGAGTGCGCGCGCCGGCCCAAGATATAGGCCCTACGTTGCAACCAGCTAATTAGTGATTTATAAAATTACACCGAATGATTAAATTATCAAGATTTAAAAAACAGTCTAAATTTTGATATTAAAACACAATAAGTAATATACACTTCATATTTATTAATTTAAGTTACTTTCTGCTAAAATCAAGCAAGTATTATAATGCACTCTGGTAGCCACTACGGTACCCTAGGTACTAAAAATATCAAACGCTTTCTAATTCGCTTTATGACAAAGACAACATATTTAAGCAGCACTTAAAATTAGGGTGTTATTTAATTGATACATGGAAAGAAAAGGTCTAAGTAAGAAAAAAAAGTAAAATTCCAATTTTACTTTTCAGCTATGTTGTTTTAACTAAAGCATTTTAAATTAAATTCCTCACCAATTGTATTTTAGCACAATAGCCTTTAGTTTATTTCCTGCCTCAATTGTTTTTTGACATACTCTGTTTTGGCACACAGTCTTTCTCTTCAAAGAAGTTAAATGTTGCCAGGAGTAAAAACAGTGCACACATTAGTAGTTTTAGTAGATTTAAGTCTGAGTGGTTAATGGTGGTTCTTGGGCGGGCGCGCACGCGTGGTGTCGATGTGACCACTGTTCGGATGGCGTTGTTTACGAGGCATGTAACGATATTCCATAAGTAACCGGTGTACGATCTCGATCAATGTGCGAGTCATTTTTACTTTTAAATTTTAATGATAATATATGGTTTTATACAATTCTTTTGGTTTTTCTCTCATTATCCCTTCCTCAGTTGCGAAATTTATATTGTAAATTGTCGTCGTCACAAAACCGTTAACCCATCAAAAGGAGAAATAATTACCCCTGTTGTGTTACCACTTTATCAAGTTCATTGAAGTTGAACAAAGTAAGAAAATGTTTCATGTTAGTAAATATTTTAAAACTAAATTGTTGGTTAACATTTTGTAACGAATTAAATATTTGTAATAATTTGTTTGTATCCAGGTTTATTATGTGATAGGTGTCAGCTCAGCATATTACCTCACACTTTCTTACTGATGGATAGCAAGCCTACATAGGTAATTAGGTTGTGATGTTAGTTGAGACCAAAAATATTTCTTTTTAGGATAATTTTGTACCTTCGGCGTTATATAAATCGCATACATATTGCAATTATTGGAAAGTTCGGAAGCTGTCAATTAAAATTAATCTTAGGAACAAATGGCCACGCACTTTAATGCACAGTGAGTTACGGTGTTGAATCATAAGCCTTATGGAATAAGGGTCAACGCTGCAAGTTAATCAATAATTCGTCATATTTTCTTTGTTATCAGATTATCTGATAAGCTCTATTTCGGAAATCACTGCCATATCGTAGCCTAAAATCTTATCTGTAGATTATGGTAGTTATAAAGAATAATATTCATAGATAATTTTAAAATAGTGACGATGATGTCCCCTGGCCACTGCGTTTTGTGGCACTGTTGAAGTGATTGCAAGCAAAGTGCAGTGAAGGCGATTATGAAATGCACATTTAATTTATAAATAATCACACTTTAAAATGCTCGAGTTTGTTAATCCAACAAGTTAAACAATAAATAATTGTGTTTAAAAGGTAAAGTATCTCTTTGAACAGTGCAGTAAAACATTAATATTCTAGTGCTATTTTTTTGTTAGGAAAAATACCAATACAAAGTGACGGGATTGACCGCAGTGTGCCCTCCGAAGCACGGAATCATCTTCCATCCTAGTCAATGTACCTAGACCAAACGGGTATAGAGCCTTTGTGATACAGCCCCTTCGAAACCACGGCCGTAAAAAGTGTATTTAATTGTATAATTATTTAGTATTAGTGATCCTCACTTTGTTTAGGGGAGTTCGCATTGTCTGTATACGTTCGAAATTCTGCTAATAGATGGTGCTAAGTGACAAAAATCTTACGCAAGTGTTTCGCCCTCTTGGTTTATCTTTTTTTCTATATAATTTAACTCGAGGCATAGAGCGTTCCTTCATACATAAGTGTAAAATTGCATTCTAATTGCTACCAGCCATTAGCGTTGATCGGCAGATGGTACAGTAATGTGAGTGGCGTGAAGTGGCGCGATGTGTCGTCGGCAGGCGCCGGCGCTGGGCGCGGAGGACACGGAGGGCAAGGTGCTGCGGGAGTACTACAGCGACAACGAGTTCCTCTTGTCCGCCGAGTGGATATTGAAGGTTTTGGCTGTTGTAAGTACAAATTTGTCTCGACTTTTTTTTAAATTCATTTCACTCACATTGACCTGACTCCGTACATAAGCTTAAGCACTTGTGTCTGTAATACCAAACAACAGAGGAAAACAAATATAATACTTACTTAACTAAATATGTAGGTATTTAGTTAATTATTTAGCAAATAGTTTGGATGTTACATATATAACATCCAAACTATTTGCTAGTCATTATACTGAACAAACACAAGTGTTCATCACACGATTGTTTATCCAGGATGGGGATCGAACACGCGACCTAAATCTTTTTTTTTGTTATGGCTGGAATGGATGATAGATGAAGTCTACGTTTGGAAGCAAGTGGGTTATTGACTAATACGGTACGTTATTACTCCCAGTTAATATTTACCAATCGATTTGTCGGTAGATTCACTTTGGAGATAACAATTTGGGGGCTTGATCTTATAGATAGCACTTGCTACATACGTGTTGTGTTGATAAAAATATCAATATTGTGATGCATTTAATACAGCACTAAATGTTAATAGAAACATGTGATTTTTTACCTGCGGACGACGCGATATAATTATCTATCCATACGCAGAAAAAATCCTGTAAGTTTATCAGTAGCGCTACCATGAGTTGACATCGAAAACTGACATAACGTAAACTATTGCTCTGTCTCTTTCAAATGCATCACAATGAAAGAGACAAAGCGATAGTTTTCGATAGCGAGGATAGTATTTCAAACTCATGGTAACGCCACTGAACGTGCACGCGGAATGCGGGTTATCTGTTGGCTGCGGGCACACACGCACACACGCGTGTGAAGATCCGCGTCACTCGAAAACAGTCATAATGAACGAGGCCGGAATTCTGTGGTAAAAAATTTCCTACTTACCTAAAATTGTTGATGATTTATCGACGCAAGATGGTTACCGGGAGCTGAATGCGAGTAGTCAAAGATCGATCGGAGTGGGGAACATTTGGACAGGCCTGTGTCCAGCATTGGACTGCAACAGGCTGATGAAAGCGTGGCGTGATTGCAGATAGCATGCATAGCGTCGTCGGGGCTGTTCCTGAGCGGCAGCGGCGGCTGCGGCGCGGCGCCGGAGCTGGCGGCGAGCGGCGCGGTGGTGGCGCTGGTGTGCGCGGGCGCCGGCGCGCTGCTGTGCGCCGCCTCCGCGCTGCAGCTCACGCTGCGCGCGCCCAGGGTCTCCTTCCTGGCTGTCAGTGCCTACATGCCACGTACAGGGTGTATCTGGGAACATTTACATCCTTTTAACTATACCCGTTCTACTATAACCATTCTGAACAACATTAGTTCAATAACATTTGACAATCCAAGAGCGGTGGGTCCTGGCACAGGCATTTTTTATGCTTAAAAGGGGTGTCCAACAACTAATTAAGTTATCTGTCTTAATTAAATAAACATTTTTTTAAAATTTGGCTTGAAAAACATTCAACTAAGTATTCATATAAAGTTCGTCACCTGACTTGGTCATTTTGTATGGAGAATCGAAAAATTTTTCGACGAATTTTCATAAGTCGTAGAACGAATGTTGTTCAGAGATGTTGTGGGTAGATGTGGTTAAAAGGATGTAAATGTTCACAGATACACCCTGTATAATGTGTCATTAAAGTTGTGAAATTAGTTGAAGGCGCCCCACTGCCGCTTAAGTTACCTATAGGGTAGATATATTTTCACCCCATGCGTTTTAAAACATGGGAACTCTGTTAGTTCCCCAAAAAATTTTCACGACTCGCATTATATATTAAAATTACCAAGCCATAATGATTTCTAAAACTAATTAAATTTTGACACAGAAGTTTGGCTCTAGTTGATATTAATATCGAAGAAGTTGATGAACTACTTGCTAGGCTGTAAGTATATCGTACCACGTCTCTCCAGCACAGGTTCTGTACAGGTAGTCTGTCTTTATCTCACGCCGGACGACGCCGAGTTCACCATATTCCCGCAATAATGTGTGTACCTACATAGCTTACCTAATTTTATTTTATATCAGACGTGGCTGGATGCTTCGATGCGTTCGTGCATTCCATTATGAACAACATTATTTTAATCCACGACTTTTGGAAACTCGCTTAAAAAAATCATACAAAAATTTCCAACCACCTTTTACGACATTGCACGATAATGTTATGGATACAAGTATTAAAATTATAAAACTACCTAGTTAGTAGGTGCAATATCATGGGCGATTGAATGCAATCCGAAGCGAGTTGTTTAGCTATCTAATGCAACCTCCTCATTTGCTAGTGATTATGCTAATTACGATAAGTGCGTCGTCGATGCACCGGCATGCGCTTGCCAAGTGACTAAGCAAATATTGGAATAGATGCTTGGACACTGCTCGCTTCCGACTGTGGCGATTTATCCATTTGCCTTGTAATTTGATGCCCTACCATACTAAAGATACTATAAGGTTTCCACAAGTCGTGAGTAAGAAAGGTATTCTTGCCATTTTTAATTTAACGTCAAATATCGACGTTTTGAGTTTCTAGGAAGCTATAGGAAGTCTAGATATGAGCGCCGAATATCATCCATTATTCCCCTGAAATCAACCGTCCCAGGCTTAATTTAGATTAGGTATGAGCCCACGGATGCTAGGCCATTATCTTAATGCTTTTGCGTGTCATCAGAGCCAAAGAGAGCCATTATCGAGCCTTTAAAAAACCTTCCAATTTATCCTCTCCTGCAGGATCTCATAATCTCAACCGTGATGGGCATCCTGCTGCTGGTAACGGCAGTCCTCAGCATGGTGTTCTGTCAGATGAGCTCTATTCCTGGGTACCTACATGGAGTAAGTGTTATAAACTGTTTAAAGTCAAGATTGTTTTGGCGGTTTTACTGTATTTCTTGTACTCCTGCTCCAAGAACTCCTGGGCATAGACTTGTTATTATACCTACTTATAAAGTCTTTGCTCTTGGGTATTTTTTTTGGCCTTTAAATCCATATCCCTCCGAAATTTACATTAAAATCTAAAATATCACATAGAATATGCCTAAGCTTCTGTATAGGACTAATCGGTACCTAAATTTTAAGATTCTAATGTCGATTCATGGATTTAATGACTGCCACAGTAGTAAGTGTTATCTTAATGTGACTGACCCTCCTATGGACTTCGGGCTTTTTACTACATACATAGTGCCTTAAATAAAGGGAATGGAAGAATACTACAGGAAGCAGCACTGGAATTCCTATCCGTGTTATAATGGGATGGGATAGATGTGATAGAAATCTGTTTCTGATCGCAAGTCTGGAGCTTAGCAGCCAATAAATGGTCATTTTTAAAAATCTCTATTTTGCTTTCAGCCTCTAGGAATAACGAACGCAATCCTGGTGACGGCGAGCGCCGTGATGACGTACCGCGCGGTGACGAAGCGCATCGACGACGCGCGGCCGCGCGTGGAGCCGCGCCGGCCCGCGCCGCGGGAACATGAGGTGTAGGCGCAGTGACCATCGACTGGACTAGGGGGTGGCAGTGGGTGCGCGTAGGCTATGGACGGTCCTGGCTACTACCCCGCCCATAGAGATACCAAAAGGAAACCCCGCCTCTTACGCGCCCGTATCAGAATAAGTTTCTAGTAGGTATTCTATTTGATACCAGAATCAAGAGATCAAATACTTTAGTTGAATTATGTTTAAGTTAGAAGTGCTATAATCTATTTTATATTGAATGTTTTCTATTTTGAAATAAAACTGGTCCTTTTAATTGATGTTGTTTGATTGCCAGGAAAAGCTCTAACAACTAAATCAATATTGGATAAAGTACCTACATTATCGGCCCTCAAACTATCATATACTGCGGGCAAAAGCCTCCATCACAGAAATCAAGTCATCGCTTCTATGATGGGATTAGGCTTAATCACCACATATTGGATAATAAGATACTACTATTGGATAATAAGGTTACTACTTTTAATGAACTCAAAATGGCTCATAAAAGGAAAACATTAAACAATTCTAACAATTTCTTAAAGATCTTATGGAGGGTCCCAAGATAGGGATTTTATTTAATATTTTTGGTTAAACTATTACACAAATTGTACAAAATGAAAAATATCACTACCTATTTCAATAAAATTTTTACTGATAACAAGTTAATAATACCTATATAAAACAATTTAATATATCAATATTTGAACTGTACATAATAAAAAATTACATTTATAACCAACACCATTTATCAAATAAGTCACTATCTGCATTCATTAGCTGCGAAATACTTTTGTACCGCTTCGACAATACTCTCTGCCTTAGGTCTTGCAGCGACGCCTGCTATCTCCACACCAAAGTTTTCTATTTTATGTGCAGTGGAGTTACCAATGGCAAAGTGTGGTATACTAGAGAGCTTGTTGCTGAACGTCTTCAGCCGCCTGTGCACATACTCACACCCGGAAGGGCTAAAGAACACTAAACAATATGGCTCTTCTGCAGCATCATTGAGCTCCACCAATTCCTTTTGTAGATTCTCATTCTCAGCCGTCTCGTATACTGTCACCGCATCCACTGTTAGTTCCGCTGACTGCAGTATGTTTGGCAAGGTTTCTGACCTCAAATTCCCACAGGGAAATAGAAATCTTGAACCTTTTGTGTTTTCCTTACTAATTATATTGGCAAGGTTTTCAGCATTACCAGAAGTTGCTCCAAGTGCTTCAAGGCCCAACAATAGAGTTATCTTTTGTCGGCTCGCGTCGCCCACGGTGTAAACCCGCTTGGTGTTCCACGACACAAACTTCGAAGGGTCCCAACATTTAGAAACAGCTTCAATCGCTCTGGGGCTGGTCAGGATGAGACCATCATAATTTTGCGAAAGTTTCTCATTGAGCAGGTCCGTGTTGATGTATGAGAACTGCAAAGGCTCCACAAAGGACACTTCAAACTCACTATTTGCGAACGCATTCTGATAGTCCTCGGACACACTTTTGAATAGAATAGCCTTTTTCATGGCGACTGAATCGCTTCACACGTGCAGCCCTTTGTGTTTCTTTTCTTACTACTGCATGGTACGTGCGTGACCCTGAAAATACAGGAAATTGAATGAATTCGTAAGTACCGTGAGACAATTGCAGAATGATAAGTTAATAAGCTAAGGATATAAAACAAATCAACGAAAACAATTATGTTACGTATGTCTAATAACAAAATTGACTACATCAATATGTAATAATAAAGTTATTATGGTGCAAAGTACTTACGTGATATTGTGGTTAATTTTTATTATTTTGTTTCGCGAAGTTTATTTACGAAAACTTTTGATTTTGTGGCGTTGACATTTAATGACATTGTCACATTGACATAAATATCTGACGTTGACATTTTACTACAGCGGCTGGATTAGGTACTACAAGATATTTTTTCATACAGCCTAGTAGAGTCTAAAAGAAAGACGTGACAACGAATATTTGAGAAACTTACGGATTTCTTGCCATATCAATGGGGCTACCATATCCTATGATCTAAGCGGCAGAGGAGACATCATTATTAAAGGCCTTTTTTGAAAGTTTTTGCGTTTTGTTAGTTCGTTAACATAAAAAGAACAACGTAACTTCTTTCACAAATCGCCTACTTCTTGGAAATCAGAAAATAAAATCTGGTCTGATGTCACTTTATGTCACCAATTCATCATTTATACTGTACAGCGATTGTAGTTTTTGATAAATTATTTTTCTAGTTAGCCATTTTATGTTTAGAATAGTATTTAGCGTGTTGATGCTGATGTTATGTGAAGGAGTGGATGCAGGCTCTCGATGCCACTAAGCGGGTGTGCGAGTGGGCTCCTGTTGACGGCGGTGGTAGCGTTGCTGCTGGTGCCCGTGCAGTACTATGTGCCGGAGCTGTACCTGGCGGAGGAGGCCGCCCCCCTCCCGGAGCCGGCGCCGCACGCGGCCGCCTGGTTCGACATCGCCTTCTCACACCTCCCTCCTTTGGACCTCTTCTTCACCATTTCGCTGATATGTCTTGCATTCTTTACATATATTTGCGAATGGATACAAAGGAAACTGATGGAAAGACGGATAGTTAAGGTACTGATAATATCCTATCCTATTTTTTTAAGTTTGCCTCCCTATCGCTATAAAGTGAATACCCATAATGATAGTTAGCTTACATATAGGTGAGAGCTGGACCAGAGCTCGGCCTCAGGGTTGCTAGACGTAAGAGAAAATCTCATACCAGCACGAGACTTTACAGTCTACGAGATACGAGGATAATAATAATACAAACAAAATGTAATAAAAGTTGGACGTCCATCTGCTGGCTCAAGGCAGAGCTAATTTTACATTCTGCGCAAGAGGTGCGGTGTACCCGAGCGCCGTGTGAACACAACCTTTCAAATTTCCTCAAATTGATATTCAACCTAATGTGAATGGCAGTAAGTTGATAATCGATTGAAGGAATTTTACAGTTTTGTAAACTTTGATGTGTGGCTGTAACGTACCTAATAGGCCTGAACAGCAAACTTGGTCTTTGCTATATAGTATACACCTGACAGTAAGCGATTACCGCCGCCCATGGACACCAACACTATTGGTGTCACAGTGCGCTGCTTACTTTCTAACCCCCCTTCCTCTGGGCCTCCAGTACCCTCACTTACGCAGCGAAACACAGAGCATGCACTGCTCTCTGTGAGGACGTGGTATTCACTCCGGTTGAGTCGGCTTATTCATGCCGCGAAGCGTGGTTTTCTCAAAGTCCCTTGTTTCCAGCTGAACCAGTACCTAGGCGCGAGCGTGGAGCGGCTCCGCGCGTGGGACGCGCAGCAGGAGCAGCTGGAAGCCAACCTCAAGATGGTGCAGAACGCGACCTGCGAGTACAACCTGCTGCTGTACCTGCTGCTGCGCCAGCACCGCTGCCTCGCCTCCAACCAGCCGCCCTCCAACTGCTTCTTCGACAAGGACTTCGTTGATGACCTGCAGTTCCTGAGGGGCCCCTCGATAGACGCGCAGACTGTTTGATGCAGGAGTTGTGTATTAGTGTTTTCGGAGTTACGCTTTAAATATAGTTTTTGGACATTTTTGGGGCGTTATTTTTGTTAAAGAACAAACAATGTGGTTTAATACAGTAGCACAGTACAGAAACCCCACTTCTAAAAACCGTTTATACAAAATAAAGACTCAGACTACCATAACGTAAAGTTGAAATTCCGACCGCCCAGCGTTCAACACCTACAAATTATTCATACCTAGAACAAACCTAGAAGTGTGTTGAAAGTGTGTGAAACCGACAGTTGTTTGCGATAGAAATATCGCAAAGAACAGCTGTCGCGCATGCACAGAGTACATTGTATTATATCGCGCATGCGTCACCGCTTGCTCGTGAGTTTCTACCAAAGATATCTATACATATAATAAAAATGTAAAAAAGCTGTGTCTGTACATTGAAGATATTTATCTCAAAATAACTTAGGACGACAAAAAAACAGTAACAGAACATGAATCAATGATTTTTAAAATTTTTGTCTGTCTGTTTGTCTGTTTGTCTGTTTATCTGTTTGTCTGTTTGTCTGTTTGTTCGCGCTAATCTCGGAAACTACTGAACCAATTCGAATGAAACTTTTTTATTGTATAGCTGTAATATCAGGGCAACTTATAGGATATATTATATTTTGAAGACCAGGCTCCTTTATGTAGAACCACAACAGCCCAGCTAAACTATAAGAGGTAGGTCAATGGCACTTTAACAAAAGTTGTTCAGATTGATGAGCATTTTATGATGCCATGAAAAAATCAAAGATCATGGAACATCTGGTTTGGAACTCTAAGAGCCCAGCTCCACTATAACAAATATGGAATGAAATGGAATGGAAAATTGTCAAATGTGATGAGCATTTTTGGATGAGATCCTATAAGGAAGGATATTCCAAACTTAAACCCCTAATGGAGCGAAAAGGGGGTTCCAAGTTTGTTCATCTTTAAGCCAAGAGTCATAAAGTTCACGCAAACGAAGTTGCGGGCGGCCACTAGTTGTATATAAGAACTAGATGGCGTACTCATTACTTGCATTCGAGCCTCGTGAGATGTTTATAACTTGATTGGCGTCCTACTCTAATAAGGTGACCACACGATTTAGATTTTCGATTACAATTATTGTTTGTCAAACTCAGTCCACCCACGTGGGAATCGGACATCGCTTTCTCTAGGAAACTCGTGAAGCCCATTCAAACTAGAAGGGCTAGCACGAACGTTTCAAAGTATCGTTTGAGTATTTATGAGCAATTTTGTATGAAAAAAACACAAGTTCCAAATTAAAATTCCTTATTATGTATACGTACGATACGAAGAGACTACCGACTTTTCGAAAAGTTTGTGCTAGCCCTATTAGATTTTCTATTTACCTACCTATAATAATACACTCTGCGGCACATTTAACCGGCCATAGCGTATTATTCATACAAGCGTACACACTTTGCGATTTGAAGGTTCTAAGGAGCAAGAATATTGACTAAAATTTAATTTTTTTCACAAACTCTTGGGGAAACTGGGGACACTTGAACCCCATTGTTAGTTCTGTAAAAACAAAACGTACATAGGTAGGCAATTTTGTTAACTACCTACTATTCCTCATTATTTGATTGTTATATTTATTAATGCTTCATATATATTTTTTTTTGCATTTTCCCAGAACTTTCCAAAAGGATCAATTGTCCCCTATTCTGGGAGACTTGATCCCAGTAACAGGTAGACTAGATCTTAGGGGATCAAATCTCTCTAATGCAAATTTGAAATAAATGAAAACCCGGTGTCTTTATAAAAGCATTATTTAATTTAACAAAATATTAAATTTATATTGCTTTACATGTCTCACATGTTTCACTCAAGTATTAATTTTATGAGCATTGAGTCTCAGTCTTAGAAGAAATTTTACATTTTCATAAATATAAAATACAGCTTTGAAAATTTACATTTTATTGCATTAGCACTATATGCGAATGCACTATCTATATGAACTGATCATCATCTAAAGGTTGGACTTACATTAGAAACGTTTGAAAATCACTTGTTTAGTAATTTTTCCCGGTATGACGGTAAGCCACCTTTTAATTTCTTCATTCTTTGGAAATCTGAAACAGTAAAAAATCCAGTCTTTAGATGACAAGCGAAATGGATACCCTACTCAATGCAAAAATAAAACTTTGACTAAACACTTACTTATGAAAAGATACACCGCAACCTTTATATGATTCACTTTTGCATCCTATCACACAACAAGTGAGAACCATTATTAAATAAATAAGCACAATTTTTACACTTTATTTTTGTCGTCACAATAATACAATCTTTCAAATTATTTTTGCCGCCGCCATATTGGTGATGTCCAGACGCCAAGTGTTGCATATTTATTATAATTAAAACTACCATATCACCGACTTTTACATAAAACTAGTCGTTTATCATGGTTTAAAATTAAAAAAATAAAAAAGACATTATTAATTCCAACGTATCATTCCTTTAAATTATTCAATATTTTGAAAGTTCCCCAGAAGAAGAAATATAAACTTTGCGTAAGTTATACCACAAAGGTTTTTTTTTTATGATGGCAGCCCTTTAGACAAGGACATATTCCTGTCGATCGCCATCTCGCTCGGCTCGATTTTCTGTAAAGCGATTTGGCATTTCAAAGTAATCTTTATTCCCACTGCATAGAATCGAAATTAACATTGCATTCATTTTCATAGTACACATCTACCTAGAAGTGCGTTCTCTTTCTATCGCAAACAACTGTCGCGCATGCGTCACCGCTTGCTCGTGAGTTTCTACTAATTAGCCCCTCCGGAGTGGGACAGGCCTGACAGTAGGTACAATACTACCTCGCCT
Source organism: Cnaphalocrocis medinalis (assembly GCA_014851415.1). Lineage (NCBI taxonomy): Eukaryota > Metazoa > Arthropoda > Insecta > Lepidoptera > Crambidae > Cnaphalocrocis > Cnaphalocrocis medinalis. The sequence goes on along the minus strand of CM026299.1, from coordinate 7,660,744 downwards.
CCAACCAGCCGCCCTCCAACTGCTTCTTCGATAAGGACTTCGTTGACGACCTGCAGTTCTTAAGAGGCCCCACTTACTTCTTCTCTTCTCTTTTCTTGAGCTAGGTGGCTACTTCCCATGGGAAGGAAAGCATAACGGGATTTGTAGCACGGTCGCACCAAATAAAAAGTTTATTGCTTTACTTAAACACGTCTCTTACTTATAGTCTGTCTTTGTCATTTGTGGCGAAACATACTGAGACTATAATGCGTGTATTGGTGTTGTAGGCAGGTGTTCTGTATCAAATTATTCTGTGACTGTGTGTCAAAGACCCGCAGCAACCGCGCGCTATAAATAGAGTTTCTATTAGTCCCACCTAAGCTCCTAAATAATTTTCTGGGTCCGAATTTATTATCTAATTCCATCCCACATCATTCAAAGCTTGAACGAGAGGCGAATGAATTGACGCCCCACCTCATTCAATTTGTGAACAGTCTGAAATAAGAGGACACGGATTATTCGGGGAATTAGATGAAAGGGCGGTGTTTGTTTAGTTCGTCGCTAACTACCGCTGGAGCCGCGCTTTGATTCGCGGTCGGCGACATTTTGTAGGGACAGGTGACAATACATAATGCTCTTCAGACGTCTTGCCTGGAGAGGCTTCGGCATGAACGGGCCGGCTCCACCGGACTGGCACTGTCTACAATTTTCTGGGAATTTCACCTAAAATTAAGAATTGCTTTTTTTCTTTGAATGACGAGACTTTTTTTTTGACTTCTTTGACCTTAGATATTATTGCCGCCGACTGTACTGTACTGTTGGATAGGTAACGTCAAATTTCGTATTCAGCATTTTAGTATATCTATCCTCAGTGGTCAAGACTTCCCTTCTAGAAACCGGCAACGCATCTGTGATACCTTGAGTGTTACACATGCTCATAGGTAGTGTTGATGGCTTACCATTAGGTGAGCGGTCTGTTCTTTTGTCCGCTATAATGTAAACGAATACAGTTTTTCTCAATTAACACTTTTAAGTAGTTAAGTACCTAGTTACTTAGATATATGTCCAAGTTCCAAACATCCAATAAAATCTAATACCTACGACACCTACCTATTTACGACAACTCCCTTCACTTCTTATCTCAGTTGATAAGTAGTTCCGCCAGTTGGTGTATGTTTCATTCAGCAGGAGTTTCTTCAGTTTGTCCCGCGGCGGCTCCTCGTAATCCTTGTTTGTGTAGCTGAACTATAAGTGTTTATTAGCGACAAACTTCCACGACTTCACTGGCATTGATAGGCCTTTGTAAACTGTTTGACTGTCCAACTCTCAATCTGTACAATTTGCCAAACTGATCAAATAAACTGACAACAATAATTGAAAGGGCGAAGTACCCGGGCGACGCGGCGGGAATACGAAGTGGTTCATCAGGAGGGTTCATATTTTAGAGACGTCGCAGGCGCCGCATGCGGGGTATCTACGAGAGGTTAGTTGCACGTGACGTGCGACCTTTAAACGTTAGGTCCTACTTGTGTAGTTCGCGATCTGAAGCGATCATTTTTAATATAAATCAAATGTTTCATTCTAAAAAAGACAGGTAGGTAGCTAAAGTTTTTTAACGAAATGGGGGGAGCGGTGGAATTCTAACCACGTTCCGAAAGATACAAAAACTTGTTATGTACATTTCCATGATAGCAGGCCGAAGTGATCTCACTAAGTTTATCTGTTATTTCCTTCTCAGTTATAATTTAGAAATTATAGATGCATCGAATCAGAAATTAGGTTATACGGCAGAGAACCAAGGTCACCGTAATAGCTGAAAAGATTAGCAAGCTGAAGAAGAAATTAACCGATGGGGCAAACAGTTCTTTGGGAGTAACCTCGTAGCGTAGAACGACGCCGTGCTAATGGTTGGAAAAGACGAATGGAAAGCCGAGTTCAGTGACGTCACACCTAGAAGCCTATGTTCAGGTGTGATCAAATATAGATCTATAATCATGTTCTAATTTAGTTAGGCACTCACTACTCATAAAGTCATCGAGCGCAAGTGACAACTTTATTCTCCCCACGCAAAATACATTATCACCACTGTCCGTAATGTGGTTTGCTAAAATACAGTGGCAAATGCAAAGTTTCACTGTAATGCCCCATTAAACCAACATGCATTTCCATACAAAATAATATACGCGTGGAGTGAATGTCCATGTTCATTGTTACGCCTCGCTGGTCTTTGCTATCCCTAACCATCAACCCAACCACGTATTAATTTTATCATTATTGTAGGTAGATAGTTTCAGCACAGCTTAGGTACCCTCCTGGGTTAATACTGACTGAGAATAAAGCGTAGGTAAGTAAGCGCGTTCGTTTAGCCTGAATTACCGCTTTCCCACACTCTTAGGGATTGGTACGAGTAGGACAAGTCAAGGGCTTTTATTAGGCCAATACAATTATGGTCTCGAATGAATAGAGGCGAAGCCCATGGGAGAGCCCCACACTAGCCGGGCGGGTCCCCCAATAGATGGGTGTGCTCATAACGTCGTAAGACCCAAAAGCCTCATACGAGGCAAAAACAATTGATTTTCAATTGTGTCTGCTGTCTGGGCCTTACGACGTTAAGGCGCATTTCGCCCTGGAAGAAAAAAAAGGTGGCGCTACGTTAGTTTTTCACATCGTCCTGCTCATGCAAAGAAAACGTTAAACATATAGTTTTGGGAACTTTACTGATAAATATCAACGGAGCGGCGATCGCCGAAATGTTTTTCATCTTTTGCCGAGTGTTAGCGTTATTGTTTGTACTCTTCATCTAAATTCTGAATGTGGAAAAAACAGCCCTTCCCTCCCGTCCCTCGCCAAATAAATTCCTTTGGGCCCACTAACTAATTTTGATACTGGGCTCCTTTGCCACACTATAACATTAAATACTCGTCGACGACAGCTAAAAGGTCTGTCCAATAGATAGGAGTAACCGCTCGCTCCGCGCTCAGCTATGACGCAAGATTAGATCCTCGGGCCACACGCGATTTGTGGATAAATGATTCGTCGCGGCGTAGGATGTGCTCAATGTTTTTGCCGATTTGTCGTCGGCCTGTAATCCGTTTTGTTCGACCCACGTAGCCTATTCACGCCAGTGTTACCAGCTTTGCACTTTTTTCATTAGTCTAATGCTTTTACATTTAGCACTAGATCCTTTTTATCACTGTTTTCACGCACGAACTGCTTTGAATGTGGAGAAATTTGTGATGCCTCGGGTGTTGCAGATGTCCATGGGTGGCAATGATCACTGATCACTTACCATCAGGTGAGCCGTCTGCTCGTTTGTCCGCTATAATGTAAAAAATGAAATCAGTCGCCTATGGTGTTCACTCAGTCCTGTGCCGACCAGACCGGTAACCAGAACTGCTAACAGGGATTTTAACGTAGTAGTGTATCTATAAATTTCGACACGTATTGATAAAATTTACTAATAGACAAATGAATTTCGCAACGTTTCAAAAACTTAGTTGACATGTAATACGGTGGCAGACGAACAGGCGAAGCACTTGATTTCTTGTACAAATTAAATTCTACTTCTTGATTGACGAACTCGCATGTTTGTATTTATACCTACAGTGTAGGCAAGCGTTCTGTAACAAATAGACAGATCTATTGTGGCCCTGTGCCTAATTATTTTGTAATATTAATATAATTTGGTGTGGCAGCACCGTCCCGGGCCGTTTCTTTTATTCGCGGGCGTCGCAGCTGACGCGTGGAAACTTTTTAATGAGGTTCTCGCCAGCACTCCGTCTCTTAGGACCTCATAACATGGCAATGATGTTAGGGCCTCTTGAGGTAAATGCGCGCTGTTTTTAATTCCACTTTCTGCTTTTTTCAGGTGGAGTCTGCCCAACAAAATGATAAACCTTCGTAGTTAAAAACTAATTACTTACCGTGTGTGGTGAGGCGGTGGTTTATTCGAGTTTTTAATGGGCCGTAGGACTACACAACAATGATTCATGTTGCGTATCTTTGTATTGTTGGTAGCAGCATATTAACAATGATGAGTTAATTTTGTAAGTGCAGGTTATTAAGGCTGCGCTATAGAGTGAAGTAGGAATAGTACTGGGCTGACAAATTCATTATGCATGTCAAAATCGTTTTTTGCATGATGCACGTTTTTAATGACACAGGTACCTAATCTCATCTTTGCGTGTGATTCTCGGTTGCGTCTGTGGTTGCGTTTGAGTTTAGTCTGAAATCATGAAGATTATAAATATTAGTAAACTTATTACTAGACTAGGACTCATCTAAACTCGCCGAAAAATAGGATTGCGATCAATTCAACTCATTGAATTAGCCACATAAGTGGTTAGCCACATAAGTAATAATACTTAACTCGCTTTTGACGTCAATCGGCAAAAACGACTTAACTTGCCGATGATGCAAGTACAGTAGTGACTAAATCAGTCAGGGTAAGTAGTAAAAGTAGGCGAGTCAGTAGTCATAAGTTGTAGAGTGTGTCTACAAAGATATGAAGTATTATAAACTCGCCCGTCTACCTGCCGGATAGTTTAGCCAGCAAAATAGAAATTTGAAACTTATGCCTATAATAAATAAAGTATGATTTTGAATGGGAGGGGAGTATGTTAGTGTTAATACAGGGTGGGCGAAGTGCGGAAGTTAAATGGATATGTACCATTTCACCAACGTTTCAACACGTCAATTAAAAGTCAGCCAGTGTGTCGTTTCGCTGAAGAAGCGTCGCTCGCCGCCGGGATCCCTAAGTAAATAAGTATAACGTCGGATATTTGTTGTTATTAAATTTTTGCCGGCGTCGACGACGCTAATGGCGCCCCAATTGTGATTTATTCCTTCTTTTCATTCGCTACTAAAGTAGTGATGTATACATTTCATCACGTCGAGTTCTTTTTATGAAGCCTCGACTTTTCGAGGTGGATTGGATGGACTCCGTGAGCTCAGGTGTTGTAGGCATGTGGTTGAGCCTTATCGAGATGCAGATAACTCTCTGAGGTAGGTACTCTACGAGGTTTCAAAAGATGTTTCGGGTTTTATAAGGGGTCGTTCTTATCTAAATAGCTCGAGCTTGAAGATTGGGCCGGCTCGACAGGAGCGATTCCACGGCCTCACAGAAGACCGGCGTGAAGCAGCGCTTGCGCTGTCTTCCGTCGAGTGAGTGGGGGTACCGTAGGCCTAATTGGGGGGAAAAGCGGTTAATTAAAGATTGGCAGCGCGCTTGTGACTCTACTAGTGTTGCAGGTGTCTGGGTGGCGGCAAACGCTTGCCATCAGGTGATCCATTTCCTCGTCAGCCAACCTATCTATTAAAAAAATTTAACTTAGATCTATTTCTACCAATTGTCTTTTTAGGAACTAATATTAGGTAGGTACTTATTTTTGCTATAGTACAAATGAAAAAGTACAACATCGTATGTTACCAACTGGGCGGTCTGAGCGTGGCGCATCACTACGGTGCTCGAGAGGGACCTTGACGCGTACCGTATTTTTGTTTTAAATAGGCTATTTTTATGCGTAAAAAGCTTCACAATTGATGGAGACAAATGTAACTTATTACAATACTTGTCTGCTAACTCGAAAGTGTTTTTGTTAGTAAAATGACCTTGTAGGAAATTGAATAGCCTGTTTAACTTTGCTACTAAACATTTTCAAATCTTTACTTTAAAGGGGGTTATTACAAAATGGAGGCTAGAGTTAGAATAGTTTGAAAATTATGCTCTCACTTTTATTAATTTGACAATGTAACAACTAAAAGTGACAGCATGCGTTTTAAGCAAGACTAACTTTTTGTAATAAGACAGTATCGGAGGCCTAATTCGGGGGAAGGGGAGAAATCGTCAGCACACTTGTGATTTCACTAGTGTTCCGGATGTTTGTTTGCGGCGGCAAAAAATACTAACTAAAAAGGTTAAAAATGAGCTGCAAGCTAAATAGATATTAAACCTTGTCACTAAGGAAGCGTAGATAAAATATCAATGTACCAAGCGTACCTGAGGAATACTTAGTAGATTTAATGTCTGCTACGAAAATTAAATCTCGAAGAATGACCCAACTAAACTAAAAATATAGTAATTAGTTCTACCGAAGATAAACGGTGCAGGTAATTGGTTGTTCGTAGTTAGAGGCGACAAACGAGTTAAATTGCTGCCTATGTCCACAAGGAGCTACGTACACTAAGCAAGCCGCAGGGAGCCGAGCGGTCCGGCGGTGTCGGGACCCGCGTAGTCGCCCGTAGCAAGAGTCTATTTGCTACGAATTACTGTGGATGTGCTACAAGCGGCTACGAACGTGCTACGAATATGCTACAAATGACTACGGATAGTTTTACGAATGTGGAGACCGACGATGTTTTATTCTCTGCTCTTAGCGAACCATTGGATCACTTGCCCAGCAATTTGGTTTTAGGGTAAAAGGAAAGGCGGAACACCGTAGGAGAGCCACGCTTCGGCATAATGGGCCGGCTCAACGGAAGTGATACTACAGCCTCACAGAAGACCGGCGTGAAGCAGCGCATAAAGATAGAAAAAAACCGGGCGTGCTCGTATTCGAAGCTTGATCCCCAGTATGGAAGGCGCGCTCTTGTCTACTGAGATATGGTAGTTCTTCAAGCGTTTATATTCGAAATCACTAAGAATAACTTTCCTTGTTTACGCCCCGGTACAGGTGTCCCGCGCGAGTGACGGTTATGGGACATAAAGCGACACTTACCTGCGCGCCGGGACGCCGGGACAAGCGGGACAGCCGCCATCACCTCCTGTTTTATTAACACATTTTTGTTTTCTTTTTATTGTCGTGAGTTTTTAAGACTTCCTGTTCGTATTATTTGATAATGGTACTTAGAATTTTCTTAATTTTCAAAAAGGTCGTTGTCGTTAAATGTAGATTGGTGTTTTTATGTGATAGGTGGCAGACCGGCAGACGAATCACCAGATGGTAAGCTATTTAATTGTCGTTCCCCGTAGATACCCGTAACCCGTAACACCAGTGGAGACACAAGTAGGTATGCTGACAACCTTTAAATTCCCCTTCTCATCGGGTTGGTTTTCAACGGCGGTTCTGTATTAAGCCTAGAGGTATCACTGAGTTCGAAAGTATACATTCATGTCGAATACTGTCTCTCCCATGGTATCAAAGCCCTTCCGCAGTTCAGTATTTGTGCATTGGTGGAGTGGATAATCAGACAAAAAAAGATAATAAAACTCGATTTTGTGAAACTAAATTATAGATGGCGCAACCAATATGCTATCATAAATTTTATCTCTTTCCTTCCTTACAAGACAAAGCTATCAATACCATTCTAAAAGTAGATAGATGTTTTTGCAAATGAACCCCTGAAAATGTGCCTGAAACTTGAAGACAATTGCCTTTGACAGTTGTCTGAAGAGAATGAAACCGCGGCGTCGGCGAAACTCGATCATAATTAAAACTTGTTTGAATCCTCGAAGCTTGCGGATGGCAGTCCCCAGTTATAATAATAGCTCCCGAGTATCACCTGCTTAATTCAAAGGGGCTGCCGGCTTGAACGTAGGTTACGAATAATATAGTTAGGTAATGTTAAAGCTGTCGATTTCCAGAAATATTAGGTTTTTAGTTTAAATTATGTATAGCTGGCGATTACAATGCGACCAACATTGATATAATCTCTAGATTTAAAAACTGAAGCGTTTGAAATAGTGATCCCAAAAGCGCTGTCGATGTCAATAGATATTTTGAATTTCGAATTGAATTTTGAATTTTGAACTCGGTGTATTTTTCATTCTAATCCATAGTAAGGCTACTATGGATTAGAATAAAAATACACCTACATCACTTTTATTCGCCAACCTAATTGGTTTTAAATTCTGAAAATAGTAACAATCGCTCTTTTGCCAATGGAACACTCAACACTTTCAACGCGTTGTGTCTTATTATATAGGATTTATAGGATCGAAGGTGATCACAAAAACGTACTTATAAGGCTTTGTGACGTAAATAGGTAGTATCATTTATATTCTGTGGTGTAACCTATCTGTGGGGTAGTTAATTTTTTATTATACCGTATTCTCGTGTTTTCTGTTTTCATCTGTGACAGACTAGCAATTTTGCTGTCGGTATTGTGAATAAATTACATTGCAGAGAAAAGCCGTAAAATCTATTTGTAAATTTGCATAAGTTCGTGAGTGTTCCCTCCTCACGGATATTCTTCGTGACGGAGATCCGCCTCTGTGTCGTGTTTGTCGTAATCTTATTCCCCTTTGTTCGATCTCTTAAGCCTTCAACCCATCGAGTATTCTTTCTGTGAACGTTGTTAAATATTCATTTAATAAGAATTTAAGGAATCAACTTCGAATTCTTACTAGCTGTTGGTACAATTCAGTCTTGTATTTCGCATAAAATGACTACACTTGTAGTAAGTACCTAATCCAATACAGTGTACGGTGGCCAGCACATCAAGTTAATACAATCTGTCAAATTTCTTCAATCGAACCTCACTTTTATGTCAAACATGTTTGGTTCAATATCAACTGAGGAAAGGGGAATGCCCAAAGTCCAGAATAGTTTTGGCTGAAAAGCGCACACCAATAATTTTATGCGTAAAATATAGTATATTATGTAATTATTGTTGTGAGGTAATCATCAGATAAGTAAAAGTCGGAATTTCATTTAAAAAACGTTCTTTATTCATTGTCATAAACAATTAAGACGTCATCCAGAAATTGCGCAGGTACTGCTATATTACTTTCATGGCGAGCCCATCCCAAATACCAGATCACAAATAAATGCAACCTTAATAAAGTCAAAAACTTACCTCACGAGGTGCAATTTGACGAGTAATATCTTGTCTAATACCATCCACACGAGGTGTGGTATTTGTCAATGTGTGTGATCTTCTTCGTAAAAGCTACCGTCCACAGGAGATGCATACATGTGTATGACCAACAATTGGTGCACTTTGTTGATCTGCAGAAGTAGGCTGTCTTATTTCACTCCAAGCTGCTGTCCAGCAAGAATAATTCTTGTTAATACCTTAATACTTTAATGTCGTCGCTTGTTAATACCTGTTGCAATGAAAAAGCCCATATAATACAATCATATTGTCCACTGTAAATTGTTAAACAATCAAAAGATATTACGATAATTATTTACCACTGAATTAATCAATCTTTGAATGAGATTTGCACCTCAGCGATAATGGCGGGCGAGTGGTTGCGGAGGAAGCGGGAGCGGAATCCATGTTCAAGCCAAGGTCTTCAGGATTAGATCGATCACCGGAGTCTATTTTTATGCAAATTCGTTGTTTTACTTAATAAAAATATTATACTCAATTTCAAAAGTTCAAAACTCGAGAGCTAACGTGAATTTACGTAAAATGACGTTTGACGTATTGTAAGTGGGGTTGCCACTGCAAATATAACAATCGATACCTATTGAATAAATGAAACAGTAATCAATATCGATTGTTTCAAATTATTAAAAAAAATACATTCATATTGTTTGTTGTGTACCTACCTAATTGGTGTCCTGGGATATTTATTTATTTATTTTTTTTATTTTATTGACTCCATTCAGCCTGGTGGTAAACAAAATGGTGGCCAACGGTAGACAACGGATGAAGTATCCTCAGGGTATCCTATCCGTTGGCATCGCCATACTGGCCCGCAAGCGTGAAGCAAGGAATCTGTCACGACACTGGATAAAAAAGCGCGAAAGACGGTAACCTCTCTCTCTTCTCAAGTATGGTAAACCCCCGCTGAGTATCCGGTACCCTCACTCACTGAAAAAAAACACAGCAGTTAGGCTGCTATTGACGTTTGGCATGTTGACATTTTGGGAAATTATGAGCTGCTATTAATTGTTCTATTTTGAATAAATAAAGAAAATAACGCGTCCTTAGGTACTTTTATTTAGATCCTTAAAAATCCGCCCCCTTGAGTCTTGGTGCGTACTCTAATCGATAAGAATCGATTTAATTGACGTTTGGCTCTAAAATGGCAACTCGGCTCTGCACTTACCGGAAAAGAATGATTCCTGTGTTAGTGGGGTCAATTCAAAACTTATTTAGTGTGATAAATTATTCTGGACTTTAGGGGTAAAACGAATATGTTGACCATTAAAAATAATTAAAAACATAATTTTTAACCAAAATCTTTTTTATGGGCGTGCTATGGCCATTTTTGGGCATCGTGCTTTGACAGATTGTAGTAACTTGATGTGCTGGCCACTGTAGATTAACTAATATAGAAATTCAATAAATCAATAGGTACATGGACCTGATTCTGTATAGTACCTAAGTAAGTTACGGATATCAGACAACAAAGGAATTAGATTACTTTACTTACCTAGGTTTAACAAGAGGGAAAATTTATGAGCGTATTGGGATCATTTTGATCTCTAAATGTCTGTTTTTCGTCGATATTTATTAATGGATTAGTCTTAATATTTTTTGTGGAAGTGAAAAGTTTCCCGGAGGAATTTAAAGTGAATTTGGAAATATTCTTATACAAATAGTATAGTGTCTTAGTGTTGATGTGTTTGTGAGTAGTGATCCATGCGAAAGTGTCATGTCGTGTCCAGTTGCCGAGTCAGTACAGAGCCGCAGGTAGCAGCTAAGGGAAAGGTCAGTGTCTTCTTTTGTTTTAGATTTAGGCTCTGAATAGAAGCATAACTTTTAGGGATACTAGATTCACAATGCTTTTGTCCAAATGTTTACGTATTACGCATTTTTTCAAAGATTTTTAGCAGTTCTTCAGAATATTTATAGCCCGAGCCTAACTCTAAAAAATATTTAGTGATGTATTTTGCATGTTACACGTTACTTACCACTGTTCGTCTTGATTGTTTTTCTATACTTATGTTCCAAAATAATGCATTGATTCCTATGTAGCCCTAAATAGTTGGTTTTTACCTCCAATAAGTACCCAAAGATACGATTTAGTTTTACTGAAATAAAACCTGAGAGCCTACATCGACATAGCGGGTGGATACTTCACAAAACTTCGAGGTATAACTGTCCATCTCACCCACTCATCGCATAGTCACATGACGTCGGAAAAGGACAGGTAGACGTGAATATATGTATAAGTGAAGTATAAGGTAAAGTCCAGGGCTATGATTAAGAGCCGTCGTCCCTGCGGGCCGTCGTTAGGGGCTGAAAAACGGCGGCGATCGAGTTGCCATTGTCGGCCACCTGATACGCCGCGGATGGGCCCATTAGTCACGGCATTCAGCGGCTTGTGTCGGACAGGGCGGCTTTGTGTCCAACTGTTCTTAGCTTATGCTTGCAGGCTTTATTTTGCATACTAAATTCACATTACAAGTACTTAGGTACAGTGAGTTTTATCATTATTGACTGACGTTTTCCCAACTTGTGACCTGCAAACTATAGTTTTAAAGAATGTGATTCAGTGATTTAAATCGTTAGATGAAGGTAAGGGCTTACCTTAGTGTCATCGTGAAGAGTGAGCTCACTCTTTCCGTCCTATTAGCTTACAGGAAGCAGTAGATGAACAGAACGATGTACGTTGCTTACATTTCGTTGTTTTCTGTAATTAAGCCACTAAATCTACACATATACCTTCCTGTTCCTTTAAAAAGTGTTGTAATAATTCAAGGAACACAAATAAATCAGAGGGAATCACATTTCTTATATTACAATCTCGTCCTGATCATCCTCAGAAAATCATTACGTTTCTCAGCTACATCAAGCTATATCACAGTACCTCCTACACCGACTCGCGAGACCAATCTCCGGCTGTAACGTCGCTAAAGTGAGTTGTATCTCATTTATTTATTCACAAACTTCTCCCCTTCAGCCCTTTATAGGACGAAAAACAGGACAGCAACTTTACTTATTTAAGTTGCGCGGATAAAGATTTATTTGAACTCGGGCGCGGACGGGACAAAGAGATGGTTAATGTGTCCGTCCATGGCTGTCCATGGCTGTCCCGGTTGCAGGGACCCGTCGTTCTGGAAACAAATAGAAAAAGTACGGATTAAACGTCTGCGGTAAAGGTCTGTCTAAAAAAAATCTTTACCTTCCTATGTCTATGTGCTCAAAAAGCATGACTTCATAACTTATAAAAAATTTATTAATTTAAACTTAAGTATAACAGTTGATGTTGTTGTTCAATAATGCTATAAAACTAAGTATTATTCATTTTACTTATGTCTATGAGCGGCGGGTCATCTGAAGGTAAATGGTTTACCAGACTTAAGTACCTAAATCCAGAATCATTATCCTTAGGAGACAGCTTTATATACGCAACTCAGCTGATATTACATATTTTTATGTAAGTATACATATAAGTATTATCTACGAACTTAATAATTTTTTTTGAGTATGCTTTAGAAAGAAATAATCCCTTCAATTTTCCATCAGACAGAACTTCGTTTGTTTTTGCAAACATCTAATTATTTTCGAGTAAGTTGGAAAGAAAAGCCTTTTTTAATCGCGGCATTTCAAAAGGAATGTTTGATCTGTCTGAGAAATCTAGGTAATAGGCTTGTAGACAGTCTGTAAGCCTCAAGATTAGGGGTAAAAGATAAGAAAAATGTCGTCCCTCGGAGGCTGGTTATATCGTCTACGTATGCATATGCCTTCAGCTTCATTATAAGAGTATTTTACTAAGCCCTGCAACTGATTTGAACTGTGATGGTTGGCAACCTCCCATAACCCCCCCACACGTGCGCGTCCGCAGTAAACGGGCTAACTTTGCAGCTGAGCCGCCATTTTGCAACTCTAATTGTGTTCATTGAATTCGACAGTTGCTCCAACTAACGACGAGGGTTTGCACTACGATTCCTAACACAGTTGCAATGGCCGACCATCCGACAGGTTGTATGGTTATAGTAACAAAGGTAGGGCTGACCAAATACACTGGCGGCAATGAAACCAGGTCAGGCTTTGTTTAAAGCTGTTTACAAATTGTGAATGTAAAGTCGACAAAATTCATTGCTTTAGTAGTTTAATTATCTTGATACCATATTCGTATTAACCAAACAATGCACATAACTAGAAGTTTTTTCTACTGCCTTTGTATAGAACTGAAGGTTCACCTCTTAACAATTGTGTAGTTTAAAAAAGAATAGACCACAGGAACTCTCTTTGAATCCTTGAGGTGCGAAGCTTGAAGAGTGAGTTTTTATTGTCGCATGATGATTGATTGATGAATAAGGCTGACAGGTGACCGTAGGGAGTACCGTGATAGAGAATAGGCCTATACTCAGTAGTGGGTGGAATGTGCTGATATGATGATGATGATTGTCGCAGCATCGACGATGTCACCTTATCCATTTATTATTTACGCGCCAACCCGACGCAATGCAGCAAAATATACTAATAGGCCCTAACCGTAAATTTGAGGCCCCTTATGTAAAATGCTGCGTCGTTTTCCACATATTTTCATATGCAACGCAACACATTGCAACACGCTGCAACGCGCTAATTGGGCATCACACTAAGACTGAGTCTATAATAGTGCGTTGCGTCGTCGCAGCGTCGACGATGTGTCCTTTTCCATTTATTTTGACGTAACAACTAACGTACGACGTACTAATCAGGCCTCACCGCTAGTGTGACCCATTAGTGCGACGCTGTTTTCCATATAACTATTTTTTATATACGATGACGCGACGCGACGCACTAACACAACACACTAGGTGAAGTTATACGCTGTACCCTAACGCCGTTCGTCTTCCTGAGAGCGGAGGCGGGCGGCGGCAGGCTAACTTTATTACTCGGATTATTGGCGAAAAATTGCCGCCACACAACCTTATCATGATGTCGCGGGATTTGCGTCAACGGGTACATCCGTCAGATTTACTGTTATAAGCTCTGTTTGTATTATAAGTAATGCTTACTCGCTCGGGAATAAGGCTGATCTCGAGGGGTGGGATGAGAAATCACGCAGAGGATTTTGTGCCCACCTCCTTTGTTTTGTTGAAGCGATTGTTTTCGTGACTGTTTAGAGAATGCCTGTAGCCTATAGGGACGTTGTGAGTGCATGTCTGGGTGGATGATGAAAGATAGATACTTTTTATTGCACAACATATTACAGAACTTAATGTTAATGGTATTGGTAGAAAGCAAGTAATTATTACAGATAAATTGTATACCAAAAAATTATGGTATTCTTTTTTTAAAAGCCCTGCGGCACAGTTATTACACAAAATAAAGACAATATTTATTTTGTAGTTATTACTTGTCTGGTTTTGCAGGTGTCCACAGGCGAGTCATTAGGTTTGCTCGTCTGCTCTTTTTTATTTACCTAGCCTTTACTGTTCCACTCTGCAGGGCTTACTACTACTTGGGCAAAAGCCTCCCCGAGTTACTCTGACTGAAAAAAACCTGTTACATTGGGGGCGGTCGTGAGTATGTTCTCTCAAAAATTATTATCTTGTGCACATCTTGAGTCTCAAACGTTTACGTGTGCGATGGACGCTAAGTAATTTGAACTCCAACGGCGATGCTGCAATGTCGAAGCACTCGGTCGGAGCGACCCCAATAACCTCGGTTAACCAATAACCTGTCAACAATCGACAATAGCTAAATCAATTGTCTACAGCCGAAATGTGGTCGTTTCCACTTGACGGAGTAAAGGATTGCTTGACCCTTCGGCCGCTGACGCACGACTGTTTGGATCGTAGGCCGAGGAGTGCGGTCCGCGGTTCACATCGCTAATGAACCGAATGTTTCGGGTTAAATTATTCCGAATATAGATTTTTTTTCTTTTTTATTACACACAACACCTCATATTGATCTGACTCCTGAGATTAAATAAAAAACGCAATTAAAGCTGCGCATCGTGCACACTAGCGACGCCAATGGATTAATTTACAATATTTTATTCTATAAAACTCTCTGAAGTGCACTCGAGTAAGATATTTGTACATTTCATTGAGAGTAAAGTTCCTAGAATATCAATTTAAATCGTAAAATATTGATTGCCAGTTAAGTGAACATACAGATATTAATCCAAATTGTAATCATATTTATTGTTAAAAGTATTCATTTTAACAATATTAATTGTGTCTGTTATACGCAAATCTATACTCAAGACATTTCTACAAAAAATTAAATACTTACTCGAGTGCACTCTAGAGAGTTTTATTATTTAAATATCTTAAATTAACCACAAGAAATAACAATTCTTTGGCGGTATAACTGTGTACGATGCACAAGCCTTGAAAAAATCATCAGGGTTCAAACTCCGAGGATCGCAGCAGTAAGTAGCATCCCCGATCCTTCATTAACTCGAGATTATTATCAAAATGGGGCGTCAGACCCAAGCCCATAATACGCGAATATAACTGGATTGATCACACATTCTCACGATACGAGTACGTCACGGAATTAATGAGTCCATCGACGGCGTGGCGTGGCGTGACGTCGCGTGACGTCGCGTGGCGGCGACAGATAATCGCTTTGATCTCATAACGTTTGACAATTTCGCGTAGATTCGCGGTAACGCTTTCACTCAAGTGAAAAGATTGAGTTTTAATGTGGCCAGTGCGCAGGCAGATCGCCCGATGGTGAGCAAGCCGTTGATCATAGCACCAGCAGAGATATTTAAATCTCTGGTCACCAGCAACACCAGTGGAGTCGTTGCGTTGCAAGAAGCGAAATAAAATAATGTTGTGGGTAAGGAAACAATGTCCGAAAATTTCGGGACTTTGTAACCTCACTGATTTAGCGACAAACTACCCAAGTACTGTTTCTGAAACGCCCTGTTGATCTTGGTTTAAGTACCGGGCCGTGATCTCGGAGTTTTGGGTTATTTTGCGGGTCGAGCAAAAGTATCTATGTTTCGAATTTTTCGAACATAGCTCGAGTTTGTGATCACCAATCAGCATTGGACAAGCGTGGCGATTGAGCCTAACATTGTTGCGATGACTATATGATGGAGGCTTTTGCCCTGCAGGGAGAGGGCAGTATATAGGTTCAAATCATATTATATACTAGTAGTATAGCATAATAATAAAGCAGTAGCCTGCATCGCGGCGTTTTTCTGTGAGGCAGGCGGCAGGCAATAGTGTGATAAGACTTTCCGCGTAGGCCCCTCTAATTCGACGGCTACCAAAATTTGTGTTATAAAATATTAACTGAATTGAACTAACTGCCACCTGTTTGGGAGCTTCACATGTCTCCTGTTTCTCGATTACAACGCAGCACGTGTCGAGGACATTGTATGCAAAACACAAGGCGGAACTCTCGTCGAACACGTATCGAGAGTGTACGCCACATATGACGAAGTTACTGTTTCAAACTGCTTGTATTTTGAAGTGTGATTACAAGATGACTTTTGATAGTTTTTAGATTTTTTTGCTGCCCCACTCACATACATAATGTCAGTTAGCCTAATATTTATCTTAATATAGATAGTGTTTATGCGTATTAAAATAAGTGTTGGACGTCCAAAACGGGCAACTGTTGATATTAGCTGACTATACATAATGCTTGTAACAATAATTGAAACACAGTATAAATTGTTGAATACCTATTGATTATCTTATCTTATATTTATTTCTTAAGCAAGTAACAATTTAAATTTGGATGTAACTTTACTCTAATTAGCAGAATAACGAAGTAATAATTCCTCTGTTGTCTGATATCTGTAACTCAAGTGCTTAAGCTACTTAGTACGGAGTCAGATCAATGTTATGAAAAAATATTATGAAATATGCTAGAGGCGACAAACCTTCAAGCGGGTCACCTCATAGTAAGCAATCACAGCCACCCAAGAACATTCCAAGAATATCCTAAGCTCTACCCTTAATCTGGTCTTGCACAGCTGGTCCAGATCCCCTAGACCAGACATCAACTTAAATATTACGGCGTATATTGTTTGTTTATGTCGGGCAGACGTACAGCCCACAAGCGCCGACAAGGGCCGTGTTTGTGATCCGGCTTGTCCGGTCACCCGTGACGTATTACAATAACGTCTGTACTGACCTTTCGTTGCTAAGGGCTGTATGGATTTTAGGGATTAGAGCTCAATTTGGGCATTGTATAATAGTTTACTTTAGGTCCAAATTAATACAGCTTAGCGGAATCCTGTGAATTTAATACTGCTAGGGATGTGGTATTTGTCTACTGATTAAAAAGTCATGTGTATGGTGTTCACCGGAATTATGAATTGTCACTTTGATAGTTTTAAATTAATCACATTGCCTCGGCATTTTAATTATTAATATCCGTTACCTTATAGACAATGTGCTTGTGCTTTTCTACATTATTTAGCAGCGGGGCTGAGCGAGCGAAGCGAGCGCGACACGCCGCGCAAACGTAACGCGGCCCAGTAGTCGAGCTGGTAAATGCTACGAATAAATTAAATTGAATTACTAAAATATTTTAGGTAGATTTTGCTGATCATGATGACCCAAAAACAACAGATGCCTGGTAACCTCCCGTTACCGGTACATGTTTTTATCACAATGGGGGCTATCGTGTGAAAAATCCGCTAGATGGCGTAATGTAGTACTGACGTCCATACACGGTGATTGCTTACTTATTTTTGATGTGAGTTGCCAAAATGTCACTAAACCACCAATGACGTTGAAGTTGGACCTCTGTTTAGTCAGAGGCACAAAAAAAGTGTGAAAAATCCTCTAGATGGCGTACTGATGGATTTTTCACACGCGATAGTCCCCATTGTGATAAAAACATACAGTTGGTTACTGTTTGTAAATAAAAAAAAAACACTTTGCCCATTATAACATACACAAACTGAGTGGTGTACCTACCTACTTACATTTTAACCTTAGGTACGCAGAAAGCGTTTACCTCATATTAGATGCTAGTTATTTACCTGTCATGAGCAGACTGCCACTTATCATGAGTGAGCAATCTGCTCCTCTATTTACTTGTAAAAAGTGCCTTAATTTTTTCGTCTCGTTTATTCGCAAAAGCAACAATGATAAAGAATTTTTGAACACGGCGGAAACCAAGCAGATGCTGGTAAATATTCTACCTTGATCTCGCAAACAGCGGTAATGGTATGCGCACACTAGCGCAGGCTTGCAAATCGCGCCCCTCCTGCGCCGCGTATCGCGGAACGAATAGCCCTCGAGACTACGCTGTCTCATTCAAATGTCACTACTCTACCCCACTCAAATCTCCACCGAAAACTTCAAGGCATAAAGTCCAATGTTCGTTGGAGGTCAAAAGTGTTTGATGGTAAGTATCATCTCCTCGAGGCAACCGGCTGCATTATTGATAGCAGAACATTTGCGAGTGTATTTTTTATGACGACATCGCCTTTGATCAGCTGAGACGCGACGGATGAGCCGGGGTAATGTTTTATTCGACTGCACTTCGTTGTATGAATTAATAAGTCTACGGCGAAATGTGGGCGACGCGGAAGGTACAAGTTGTTAGATATTTTTGGAGGTCTAGAGGCACAAGGAATCATTTTTATTTTTGTTATAGCAATTCTTTGCAATTTATTCTTAAGTGATTATACACTGGTGGTTGGTGATGAGTTTTGTTCAGTACATAATTTACTTGAGAATAAGGTATTTGTAATGAGACTGATGAAGTATGGAATGTGCCGGTTCCGATCGGAGTTAATTTAGTAAATATTTTTTTAAATATTTTGGTTGGCTAAAAAATCTAGCTGTAATAATACTTCAAGCGTCATATTTGCAATATGAAGTACGGAACGCTTTATGATTTCACACAAATAAATGTTCAGAAAATTTTACTGAACTTTATAAATCGGGAAACCTACTTACGGAGCCCTACGTAAGTAGCTCTTCGTAGAATAAACATTTACGAACTTTTTGTTTCCCGATCTGGAAAAAACTTGGGATTTATGCTGGATAATCGGAATACGAGAACACACAATAAGTAAGTAACTAAATAACTACATACAAAGTTGTAGCTTATGGACAGGAACAAATAAGGAAAAGAGTTATACAAACATCATAATTCACGACAACAACATGGGATAATATTTGCTAAAACAATAAAACAACAGGTTAAAGATGGCCGCATTGCATAAGCAAATATTTGGGAAACACACAAATAAGTACCGCAAAGCGATTAGCAATGTGTTTGCGGATGAAACGCCGCAATTAACAGCTCGGCAGGGGGCGCCACTTTCCGTAGTTAGGAAATTGTGGGAAAAAAGATAGCGGAATTTTGCAGTTTCCCGCGGGACAGTGCGACCGCACGGGATTATCTGTTGTGGAATGGAAAAGGTACATTTACATATTATAACGCAAAATATTGCAGTTTTTTACAGCCTAGGAAGCGTACCGCGTACCTACCCTACGCCAGTAAAAGCGTTGCCAGACTGCGCTTTTGGGAGAACTGCCCCGTATCTATTAAGTTTCAGCTTGCTGAAAAGTACACAATAATTCCATACTGAAAGCGTTTGAAAAAGTGACCCTAACTGTCATTTGTAGTTTTACAGCTGTATTTAAAATTTTGAATATGTCGTCGAGGTATTAATGTGGTATTATTGGCCATTCATGTAATTGATTTTTAAATCCAAAAATGCTAAATAGCAATCTTTTGCAAATGGAGCTTTTATTGGCGCTGACACTTTTAACTCGTCCACGCTGTTTCTAGGGTCACTATGATCGAAGAAGATAGTTCTGGTACAGGCAAGATCAAAAGATGATTATCACGGATGAGTCTGTGCTGCTAAACAAAACCAGTTAGTTTCTCAGGGTGTATGGCACGGAGAGCTTTGTGCTATAAAACACAACCAGTTTGTATGCATCGTCCCATTTAGTTTTCTCATTCAGGATACACCCCAGTCTTGTCTGACCACATCATGTAACAAAATAATTTCACGCCGCAGTCAAAGGGGCAACAACAAAGCTTTCGAGAAATTCTTGTAAACCTCATTCAAAAATTTTATTCCGTCGAAAAATGAGACGCAAATAGTGATGCAACCCAATAACACTTTACTCGAGTGATTTAGAAAAGGGTCGTTTCTGAGTTATCTAAGTGAAAAATGAAAGAAAGAGAGAGAGGGGAACACTTCCTAGTGTTGGCAACAAGCAAGTCCGGATGAAATTTCAAATTTAACGCCCCTCTGATCGTACCCCCAGATTTCTTCATCTAGGAAGCCCCAATCATCATTTCTAAGTAGTTCAGGGCCTTTTCATCCCCTTTATAGTGGATAAAACTAAAGGCCAGAATTTTAGCAACAAAGCAGTCGTTGTTTCTCATTCAGCAGGCAGATAGTTACCAGGTTTTAGGACCTCGGTAAATACGCGCAAAGTTCGAAGTTAACGACAAAAAACTAAGTGGCAGCAGCTGTTGTTTGGCACTCTCGCCAACAGGTCCTCTCGCCAAATAGTCCAGGAGAATCTCGTCAGGGTCACGACCCTCAGCATTGAGCTCCATCGACACAAGGAGGAGGAGAAAATACTCACGTGTTAAGCTGACTCGATCATTCGAGTCACCTTAACACTGTTTGTTTTACTTCGTACGTTGTATTCGAGTCACCTTTAAGGTGACACTGTTAACACCCTAGCACTGTTGAGTGTTTGAATTCTGGGTAAATGAAACGATTGTCATTTGACGTCACTAGTTACGTAAATATAAAATGGCTGCGGCGGCGCCGCTGCGCAGCTCTGGCCGGCGTAATTGGTTATGGCTCGCCTGCGCAGTGTGCCGCGCTAAGCCTCCCTCACGCTCATTAAAAATAAATTATGAACGGGAACTTTTCGCTTTTAACTCCCAACGTACTACGTAGGTACGTGCCAGCTAAATTAGTCATGACAAATGAAAACTACGGGACTATTAAATACAGAGGAAGTTGTGCCGGTGAGGTCAATTAGACCTCACATAATAATTAGACGCAGAATGCCGGCTACTTAGCTATATCGCGAGCTAAACAAGCTATGCGCGCGTACAGTGATATCGGCGTGTTTCGGGGTGAATGATAGAGACAGATTTCCGTGTCGTGTGCGGGAGAAGCATAGCAAAAAGTAAAGTATCAGCCTATATACTCTCCCACTGCAGGGCAAAGGCCTCCATCATCGAAATCTGTTTATCGCTTCTATGATGGGTTTAGGCTTAATCACCACGCTTGCCTAATGCGGATTGGTGATCACAAACCTGAGCTATTTTCGAAAAAAACATACTTTTTGCTCGACCCGTAAATCGAACCCAGGACCCCATAAACACGACCCGGTGCTTGAACCACTAGACTGGGCGTTTTAGGACACTATAATAAACGTCACATCTATGCTGGCTCTCGCACTATCAATCATACATTCATTAACCCCTCCTCTCCACAGCCTCAGGACTTCCATCAAGGTCCGGAGGCAGCACTCAGCCTAGACCGCATCAATCACCTGGGCCTGCGGCTATCAAGGCCTCGGGAGTCGTTTTTGTGAACCCCCTCCTGCAGGCTGGTCGTTTGGACCCGTTGACAGTCTAAAAAGTCTTTAATCACCGTCTAACTAAGACAGGGAAATGTAATTAGACTGATTTCTGTACTTTCTCGTCGATTTTTTTTAATGTAGGGTTTTTTTGGCGTTGCATTATAACTATAAAAACTGCTTGTGACCTCGGCTGCTGCTGCAACCAAAACGTCAAGTAGTGAGTATCAATACAATGTACGTAGGTACAGCCACACATCAATGTATACAAATCTGTAAAATTTCTGCAACCAACTGTCATCTTATTGTCATACACATTGTGTTGAATATCAATTGTGGAAAATTAACAGGTTGTGATATACTGTACTTAAAAATAAACGTTAGGTTGATTCCTGTTTTAATATTTTTATATGAGATACGAACAGATGGATACTTAGAATGCTCTAAGGATGGATATGATGATAAATAAGCGATTACCACTGCTCATCGACCCACAATTGGAACTGTTTCCCTTTTATACAATTGTTATAACTAGTAATTATTAGGTTACACGTGTAAGTTCAATAACCTTTATTTTAATTAATTATTATGATACTCATGTTACATTCTAGTTAAATGGATTCCTTAAAAATGAATGTTGTTTTTCTTAAGATTTAAGTTACAGTTGTCGGGTTACAATGTTATTATTTCTAATGATTAACTTAATATCTTTACCTACACACTACAATAGAGACCTAATTCCTAGTCGTCACCCTGCCTACGTTCCCATTGGCTATAAAAGAGAAAAAAAAACCCATTTGTTGCTAGTTGTAACGGATGGGTTATAGCAACAAATGGTATACCTATTTTCTTTCGTTTTTCGCCAGAGGTGACGACTGGGAATGAGCCCTGTGTCACTTGTTTATCAAATTTTTAATTCCCTTTTATGTGCCGAAAAAACACAACCATTTTTGCCAAAAATGAAACCATCATAAATCGACTACCTATATCAAAATGTATACAATTGTGTAAGAGCGCAGCGCGAGCCATTTCATTAAAACTATGCGAGTACAGGTGGCCAAAACAACGCACATAAATAATATTCGTTTTCATTAATATCCGGTGGCGATGAGGACAAAAAGGCGCGTTTTGTTCGCGCTGTGGCCGGGACTTTGCCTGCATTGTTCTGCCAGGGGAATTGGAAAAATACAAAGTTTTCGCGTGTGGAATTAGGCGCCCTCGATACAATAATTTTAACAGCACTTTATACTGTGGGAGAGCCACGTTTCGGCATGTACTTGATCGGGCCGGGTTGACCGGAGTGATGACAGCCAGTAAGATCGGCGTGAAGCAGCGCATGGGTTGGGTTTCGCCAAGTGAATGGGTACTGGGGGAAAAGGGGCTAAAAATTTGGCAGAGCGTTATTTGACCAATTTAAAACCAACTAAGGTACCTATGGATTAGGATTTAAAATGTAGTGACAACATTTTCGAAATTAAAAGCTACTAATAACGACCAATAACGACATCGCTGTGATCACTATTTCAAACGCTTTCGATATGGAATTTAGCAGCTAGAGATTTTTTGATTTAAGCCTTTTTGTAAATTTCAAAGAACTATTTTACCAATGTTATTTATTTCAGCAGATAGAACAATGCAATCTCTTCCAATTCCAGTCGTTCGCCAATAATGTTCGCGAGGAAATAAACAATTGTAAAGAGAAGGCTGTTTTGCGGAGCCTAACAACATTGGCGTTCAATATCTTCCTGTTCCTGCGGGACCGCTGCCAATGTTTCGTTTTTAGGGTTCCCTAATTCAAAAGGAAAAACGGAACTCTTACTTATGCGGTCACTTTGTTATCCATACATATATATCATCCATTATGGGAACGCGTGAAGGTTAATTAGTGGTGGTTGAATGAACCGTAGACTTAATATATAACGTGTTCAACCATACTCAAGTTCACTAAAGTCATCAAAAATCCTCTAATTGTACCTAAAAGATATACGGCTGTTTATTTAGGAAAAATGCATATTATGATACTCTCATCAAAACTCTAGTTGGCTTCCTTAAATTATATCTACATAGAACTATGAAATACGATAAGTAATCAAGTCAAAAATTACAAATATAGGACTACATCTCAAACATACACATATGTAGATACTCTTCGAGATAGAGATCTTAATGTACGGTAATTACGCTTGTATGGTTGTCTACAGATAGAGATTTGTAATTAAATCCTAAAAAATAGAATCATTTTGTGCGCATTGCAAATGTATATTTAAATTAGGTATTTTTTTCTATGCACGGAACCCAGAGTGGACGAGTCGGCCTCGCACTTGTCCGGCTTTTTGTTTTTATCATCCCGGACACACTCGTAAAATACTCTCCCAGTGTGAAAACCAACCCGTCGAATTAGTCCGAGGTAACTCGCTTAATACTCTTTTTATGAAAACAGAACTGGCAAGTTTAGTCCCACGGGATTAGCGCTAATGTTTTCGCATTATTCACGTTTGTTGCTGTTTCAAACAGCCGAAATAGTCGTTATTAATCAAGTTCACATGAAAAGTGGCTTTGGCTTAGGATTGAACAGTATTTAGCTCACAAAAAGAAATCACACTACTATAATATGACAAAGGCTTGAGAGTGTGTGTCGAATGTGTACATTTTTTTACTTCATCTAAACGGCTAGGCCAATTTTAATAAATTTTGGTACGGAGTTAGCCTGGATTAAAAATCAAAGAAAAAGTAAACAAATATCATATCACCCTCCAACTAAGCTGACAAATACGCCAACTATATTTCTTTAAACTTGTGGCTTGAAGAGTCAAACTAGTTTAGCGTTGGAAATTTCTTTTTACATTTGCATAAATATTGCGAGCAATTTATTATTCTCGCACCAAGAAAGCCATTTTCTAGTTTCATAATAAGATACGTCGCGTAGCTTTGAAATAGCACTGCAAGTGCTCTCTCAGAAATGAAAACAAGAAATTACTGGAACAATGGTTCCAAACTTTTGCGAGGATCGATCACAGTGGAGACCATATGGAGAGGCCTCTGTCCATCAGTGGACTGCGGCAGGTTGTGTGCGGCAATGTACGAGATGTTGTATAACCGAGGGAGAGCCACGCTTCGGCATGAATAGGTAGACTCGACCGGAGTGGCACCACGGCGTCACAGATGACCGGCGTGAAGCAACCATGCTCCATCAGTGGTTCCGAAATATGTCAGGTCCACTATTTAGGAACAAGACGGAAAGTTGGACATAGCCCGGAGCAGCTAATGGTCACTGCCAAGGTGGATGGAAGGAGACCCAGAGGTCATAGCCCAATGAGATGGTCGGAACAAGGACGCTCGATGCGTGACACCAAGCTGCATGATGCCCTCCAGGTTGCAAAAGATAAACGTAGATGGGGGACCATCATAAAGGTATAATTGAGCTTACACAAGAGGAATCACGAGCCTTAGTAATGAGGAATAAGACTAGCGCGTTCAGCGGGGCAACATCTTATGACGTCATTTTTTTAAATTATATTTTGGACACAACGTCTTATAACGTCAAGGACAACAATTACAAGCGCAACGTACTTACTGTGACGCTCATCGTCTATATCAAATTCTATGAGTTACGTTATTGCGCGCCGTCGCATATCAAATCTCCTGCGCCGCGACACATAATATTTTTACCCTCATTTTTCAACATTCTTCATGTATCATACATAAACAACGTTTGTTAGACATCAACTACATTGGTATGAAAAATAATTGTGTCAATGACAAGGAAAAAAAATCGGTCTGCTCCGCTGAAGGTGCTAGAGGAGGAGGTTTGGGAACCAGTGGCGGAGAAGGACACGAATCCAGTCAAGTAGCTAGCGAGCAGTGAGCATGCCAATTTCATTAAACTGCATTCGATCCTAGAAGTTTTTCATAGACAATGTAACAAGCTAGCTGCGCCAATTCCTCCGCTAAAGACTGGGAACAAACTTTATTTATTGGAAAAGAAACTAATTCATTTAGCGGTACTTGACTCAAGCTTTCACAAGTACTTGTAGTGAAGACCAACTTTAGATAGTGCAGGTATTTGAACTAAGTTTGATCGCAGATTTTAACAGATGTTCTGTACCTACTTTTACGATCCAGAGAAAAGTCTTTTGGCAGTCACCTTGTCATATTATGGGAACAAAGTGGTGTGTTCACGGTGCTAATGAATTTATTAAACAAACAATAAATAAATTCTCACAACAATCTCATACATTGAACTCTACTTAGTTTAATGTAAGCTCTTGTGTTACAAATATCAGATAACAGAGGATTTACAAATATAATACTTCAATTGAACACTGAAAAAACACAAGTGTTCATCACACGAATGTTTGTCCAGGGTGGGGATCCAAACCACGACTTTTGGCGTTTGACGCAGGTCATACCAAATGCGCCATCCGGCTAGTCTATAAACGGCCAATATCTTTATAATCTTTTCTAATTCTAGTAATTGTAAAGCAGTTACTCTTCATAATACACCCTTTATTTAGCATGTTACCAACCAATTTACTCTAGGTTGGCTTCCCTACAGACAATTTTACTTAATTGATTGAATAAACCGCTATCTCATATTGTCGCAAGCGCCAGATATTACGGCGAATTTATTCAGTAATTTCGTTCCTCGTCGCGAAGAATAATTTGCGCCTGACTCGAGTGATCTCAATTATGGCAATAATTAATTATGCTGTATAATGAATGGCGCCTTCTAAACGACGACAGTTTGCCAGCTACGTGCGCGCGAGTGCGTGTCGAACGAGTCGATGCCATGAATTCATCAGTCAGTCAGCAATAAAGAGTATCTATTTATCTATCTATATCGATTGCGGAAATTTGAGAGATTGTGGTAACCTGTTTCGCCCTGCTTAAATTTATCCATGACACGATTCCGCATCTACGTAAATAGGAAAACCGTGCCAGGCTCGTACCCTGCAGCACACCAATACACCCTCATCAAAGATTCATTCCCTGACATAACATTAGATGCGTCATGCTACAGACATAGGTGACCCATATTGTTCCTAACGACGCACGGGACAATAGTTCCCGCCGAGACAATGGCCAGGACGATGTTTGCTCGCCACTCCGTCCTGCCTCCACCCTCAGACAATGCTACACAAAAGGTCCTCACTTGTCACATGACAATACTATGGGTCAGAAAGATAACTGAGATCACAGGCAAGAATTTATATCGGTTGCAAGCTCGCTGCTTAATCGCATAGTTGAGCCAGACTCTATAGAAAAAATGCCATGGCCCCTTCAATCATTCAGCTTTATGTCTTCGGTATTCCTCAGATTACGGTTTCAAATAAACGTACTCGTATTAAATGTCCTTTACGCAATGGCTGTCTGGTAGAAATCGACTGAAGCGATAATGTCACTAATAATTAGTTGAAGTTTTGATGGGATCATCTTGTTGAATTTCCCCACCCACTGGTAAAAACAAAGATACCACACTAGGAGATCCGGGAATTACTGATAAAGTACTGCCTGATGCGCCTTAATTTAGTGCTGTCTGTTTCCCACCTCAGCAGAGAAACAGAGTCAACAGCCGCGCACCTCACAGACAAAGATGCGATTGCCGTGGAACTGTGAACTGCTTTCAAATTCAGAAACAGTTGTCTGCATTAGCATGCAAAGCGCGCGCGGTGTTGCCAGCCTCGCCGAGAAAAACATTACCTAAAGCAAGTAATGTTACATTTTTGATTGAAGATTTGAAGGCTATGATTTACAGGAATGAATTTTAATGTCTGCCCACTTTCTTTGGCAGTTGGATTTAAAGGAGGAAATACGTTCGCTCGCTTTAGAATAGACGAGACACCTGATGACATAGACTGTGGTTACTCCAGTGGCCACGAGTAAACTTAGTGCACGTCAACATAATCTTCATGACTGCTGTCACTCCCGCAGACACTTAGACCCGGGGCTGGAGAAGCAGCTCCGCGGCCCACTCGAGTACACTAGCCCAGAGGGCCGGATAGAAGCCCGGCTTAGGACTCCGCCGACTGTATTTGATCACACCGGCGAAAATGACCTCTCGGCGTTGTCGTAGACTGTACCGCAATTTTAGGAGATGACGGTGTAGTAACCATTTTGTTGATTTTAAGTAAAAACCTTGTAAGATTCAAGTGGCAATGGGCAGGTACATTGCGAGGAGAACAGACGGCCGTTGCAGTAGAAAGGTCATTGAGTGGAGGTTGCGTACAGGAGGTCGCAGTCATGGTAGGCCCCCCACAAGCTGGACCGACGATTTAGTGAGGGTCGCGGGAGTCCCTTGGATGTGGGTGGCATAGGACCGATCTGTGTGGAGAACATTGGGGAGGCATATGTCCAGCAGTGGACGTCTATTCGGCTGCAATGACGTCTGATGATGACCTCTTCTATCACGGCCTTAGGAGGTTAGTAGTAATGTACGAAGGTTAAACCCATCTAAAAGGTAACAAAGCGCATACTGTGGCAGCCCAGGGCGGCGGCACGCGCCGTTTAATTTACCCTCGCCCAATAAATTGTAAGCAGCTAAATATTATCTTTTCATTGCGTGGACTTATCACGTGCAGGCATGGTCGGATCGCTAATTGGAAAATACTTATCTTGAACCAATTTTGAGCGTAACAAAGGGGTATATTTGTTTTGTCTGGAACGCATCGAGGTTATTACACACGATATTTGCAGGGCGATATAGAATAGCTATCGGCCTGAGAGATATTGACGCGGTGTGTATTTTGCAGTGAGTGAGGGCATCGGAGGCCCAGGGGGAGTTAAAAGATTGGTAGTGCACTTGTGTGTAGTTGTGTGTAGTGCACTACTGTTGTTGGTCGGCATCACGTAAAAAGATAAATAAATCTATTGATTGCTACTCCTACGGCTGCCACCGACTACTTTGCAACCAATAGGTATCTTGTATGTTTGACTCATTGCTCATACTCAGTGGATATTGCGAATTATAAGAATTAAAAGAATTATATCCGTCAAAGAAAGAGAAAACTAATTAATTGATGAATAGTTTTGTCAATTTTTTTTACGCGGGTAGAAAAGAAATAACGCCACGTTTGCCACTTACTGTAGCAGAACAGATTCATTATAATAATAAAAATAAAATTGAAGTGGCATACGAACATTGCTATCATTTAAACACATATCTATCAAATACGTGTAATTTAAGCGAAGACTATGTCCTTTTTTCTTAAAATTTAGAGCGTTTTTGAAAACACCTTTGGTTTAGTTTGGTTTTCCTTGAATAAATATATAAGTCGGTTTTTTTGAGTTAGATTTGGAGATCGTGCTAAATTTTCAAGACCAACTTTGTGCACATATTTTTTTAAAAATTTGTTTCAAAGGTGTTACAAAATAATTGCCTAGCAGACGAGGAGACGGATCGCCTGACGGTAAACAATTGCCGCCGCCTATAGACAGCTGCAACACCAGTAGAGTCACAAATGCGCTGCTAACCTTTAACTCCCTGTCCCCCCAATTCCCGTACCCTCACTCACTAGACGAAACACAGCGCAGGCTTTACGCCGGTCCTCTGTGGGCCGTGTTATCACTCCAATCGAGCCGGCCATTCATGCCGAAGCGTGGCTCTCTCCCGGTGTATAAAAGACAATCGCAGAAGGCGTGAAGTGTCCGATGGTGATTAGCATTCCTGTCGCCCGCGCCCAGCTCCCCGCGGCCCGGCGCGAGGACACCAGCTCCCGCGGCAATCAACGCGCAGCTGTATTGCAACATGGTTTTATTTAGTACAACAGTTATTTATGGCTTTTGTATTGTTTTTGGATTCACCATTTTTTTTGACTTTTTAAAAGGCCTACATTGTAGAACCTACAACCATCGGCAAACTCTGATCTGGCGCATATTTAAGGGCGGCGGTGATTACTTAGGTACCAAACAGGTGACCCACTTATTCGCTGTCGCCTCTAGTACCTACAGTCAGCGCATCAGGTTACCACAGCCTGTCAAATTTCCTCAATTGATATTCAACCTAATATGTAAGAGAGTGAGATGATGCTTGCCATCAGTGTAAGGCGAGCCATTTTACTGTGCCACTATAAAACAAGTACGTGAAAGCGTCAAAAGTGTCATTGAATCCAATAGTGGAGCAGCGATTAGCACTCGCGCACTGCGTTTAGCATTCAGCATCAAAACTGTGTGCTAGCTTTTCGCCTAAATCCTGCTCTGAATTGTTAAGCAGCGGCTCGATGGAGCCGTGTCGCAGGGGATTCCCGCTGCAACAGTGTAGAACAGCTTTAAATAAAACAATTTTAGACAAAATTGTGTTTTGCTGTTATATCCTACAAGTGAATATAAGTGTTTTTTTTATGGTATAGGTGGCCGACGAGCCGACGGTTTTCTATATTTGATTACAAAACCGTAATTAGGTATATAAAATATAATTACGGTTTTGTAATCAAACGCTTACGCTATTGACCCTAAGGTGGTTTTATATTGGTCAATAAGTCGGCCGTTCTTCCACGCTATACATGAAGGCCCTGTGGCGGCGTTACTCGTACCTTTATTGCAACGCCTAAGTAACACTGTAGCATTCTTTCTGAGTCTTGAGAATACCATATGACTGAAAAATAGCGCGTACAAAGTAGATTTTGTATGCTAGATGAGTTTAATTTTGGCTTATTGAGAACTCTCAATCACCACTTCTATTCCGATGAAGTTACCGAGACCGGTGCAGTGATCTGGTGATCTCTTTCTCTTCTTGGTCTTGTTGCTCTACAGTACTCAAAATACCTTCTCTTGTCTCATAAAAATCACAGTGTGATTTTTTTCGAGCACAACGCTCTGAGTGCCAATGGTCGGAATAACAGCGTTGTTTTTTAATTTCCAACTCATCGGCTCCGATGAAGATTTACTTGTCAAATGCGCTTGACCGGGCAAGCTAGGGTTGCCCGCGTGGATTCAAATGTCTGTATTGTCTCTATCCATATATCTATCTTACCCCTTGTTAATTCAATGCATTATTCCTCCACATGACACGGAGGCCTTAATTTGCCCTGCCGTGGGACAGTAGATAAGCTGATACTTTACATTATTTTACTTAACATAGCATTAAGTTCTGTACGAGTAGTCTTTTGGGCAATAAAGAGTATCTTTCTATCTATCTTTTATATCTGTTATATCGCAATGATTTTCTGATTATCAGAGGCTCGTGTAGAAGCCCTCATGGTTAATTGTGTAGGACATTGTCAGATTCGATGAAGCTCTGTTTGTTCATTGACGTCAAGGACAGGGGTCGAGCATCGCAAGGTTGCCATCGTTATTGTTATGACTGGTTCTATGGCACAGAGTAGTCACTAGGCGCAGAGGCTAGTCTGCGCCATAGAACCAGCCATAAACTAGTTGACCTTGTCCTTGAAAGGTCATCGTTTTTGCATTTTAAAAGGTTTTTGGGTCTTACGACGTTAAAGTAACGGCTATGCATGGGTACCCAGGGTTGATTCCAACAATGATTTGTACTGCATAACATTAGTTTGTTTCTCTGTATCGTATCTCAGAAAATATATATATACTAGCGGCCGCCCGCGACTTCGTCCGCGTGGAAAAGTAACTTTTTACCCCCCTTTTAACCCCTTACAACCGCTTTTTCGCAATAAAAAGTAGCCTATGTCCTTTCTCAGGGTCTAGATCATCTGTATACCAAATTTCATTTAAATCCGTTCAGTAGTTTTGGCGTGAAAGAGTAACAGACAGACAGAGTTACTTTCGCATTTATAATATTAGTTAGGATAAGTATTTAGAAACGAAAGAGATACCTAGGTACTACGTGGTCGGGTGGCGTAAGAAATAAGATCAGGTACAGGTTGTTAATTTGTTTCTTATTTTTACAATAAAATGTGGTACGGCGCCAACAATACCTAGCAATGAGCTAGCATTGACGCGTCCGACCGCTCTTTACCACAATTGCAGCAAAAAAGCAAAAAATTACCATGATCCTAATTAGACTTATAATTAAATTGGTGGCGGTTAGCTTTAAGCCAATCCAGTGGTTAGATTGGAATGGGTAGTATGGCAGTAATTTAATTGTGGCTTTTTACCACCGTTTACCACTTATATTTGCTTTATTGCTATACAAATGAAACGAAAACAAAATAGGTAGGTGCGGGGTGATAATTTGTTCTTTCTTTTTCTAATAAAATTTACTTAACCTTTCCTTCCAAAAGTATTGAAAATATAAAATGCATGAAATGTATTATTTCTACTACTTAGAACTACATTTCCTGAAATAATCTGATACCCTTTATCTCGCGAATCAGATTCTAAAAATATACACTTTTCCAGTATCTTGGAAAATAGTCTTTATTGTATAAAAGAGGAGCTTTAGTGCCCATCTCCAACAACACAAGAGCCATTGAGACATAAATCCTCGTATTTTCGAGCAATCCGTCCTCGAGCGCTCCTTACCGGCAGGAGACAGCCCTATTCGCTACGTATCCTCGGGATTTATCGACGCGCCCGCAATGCGTCTTGCTCACTGCTGCCAGCCCTGGCGTTGTGCATCCGACGGGAATCCTACTACTGTAGCTACTGGAGTAGGTGCCAGAGCTGGACCAGTATCCATCTAGGTCATATTTTAAGAAAAGATAAAGACATTGGTTTGTACACCAAAAACGAAGTTGGCCGATACTACCTATGATGATTTCAGCCTTGGCTTCAACTCCTGTCTAGCTGTCGATCGTGTCATCGCATATGGTTTAAGTAGCCAATCTTGTTGTAAAGAGTCTCCCACACTGTGGAGTGTGGGAGACTCTTTACGTGGCCGATACTATCTATACCATTAACAAAGAGATAACATCAATAGACAAGCGAAATAATCTACATCCGTGTAATTTAACCGTGGGAAAGCCACGCTACTGCATGAATGGGCCGGCTCGATCGGAGTGATACCACGGCCTCACAGAAGACCGGCGTGAAGCAGCGCCTGCGCTCGTCGAGAGAGTGAGGGCACCGGGGGCCCAGTTGGGGGAAAGGGGGCTTAAAAATTGGCAGCGCACTTGTGACTCTACTAGTGTTGCAGTTGTCTATCGGCGGCGGCCATCGCTCACCATCAAGTGATCCGTCGGCTCGTCTGCCACCTGTCACAATAAAAAAACCCAGCGGCATTTATTGGCAAAAATCGTAACTATTAGCAAAATTAACACTTCACTCACAATGTTTGAAGCGCCTTTGTGAACAGAACCGTTCCTGCCGGCCCCCTGGCACAAAATAATTACACACAGAAAGTAGGCTGCCCACTAAGAGCTAAAAACGTGTCATGTACTCACGCATGCGCACTAACGGGGAAATACGCCTTTTCGACTACATTAATCCTAGCCTATGACATAAGATTGTCGAACTGTCGAGGTCTGTGGTAGAGGCCGCGCGCTTATATACTCATGCCGGGCAACAACCCTAGAATATGTCAACGAACTCTTCTAAATTCAAAATCAGGCTGAGTCTACCTTCTGTGTGTAATTATTTTGTGCCCCTGGGTTGGTATTCCGCAGGTATCCCCAACAATGCCCGTAATGAGCTCCATTGACGCGTGCGCCCGGACCTGCCCACAATTGGGCCAATTAAAAGGGAAATGTATTTAGAATTATTATTAAAATTGTCGCGGTTAGCTTTAAGCTAATCAAATGGTTGGGAGGCCGTAATTCGATTGTGGTTTTTACGACCGTTTATCGTTCAAGTTTGCTTTTCAACGTTTATAATTTATTGTTATTTTCTTACCGCAATTCGCTTTAACTGACTTTAAATGCCGTTTATTTGTGGAATAGGGGATAGACGAGCAGACGGATCACCGGATGGTAAGCGCAACACCAGAGGAGTCACAAGATGCGCCGCCGACGTTTTAAAAAGGAATAAGCCTCTTTTGGAAGGTTTGCAGGTCGTATCGGCCCGGCAATCCCACGGGAGATAGTTCATTTTCATAGTTTTGGAGAGACGGCAAAAAAGGTTTTTTTTTATGATGTAGGGGGCACACGAACAGACGGATCATCCGATGTTATGCAACAACTGCCGCCCATGTGATGGAGTCCCCGCAAAACAAGTGCGCTGCCGACCTTTTTAAAAAGAATACGCTCGCTTTGGTAGAGCCACGTTTCGGCATAATTTTCCAGCTCGACCGGAGTGATAGTCGAACCAGAACCATCACCTATGCTGTGCTTCGCAGAGTGAATAATAGTACCGGAGGTCCAGTCAGAGGGAAGGCGATCAAAGGTTGGCAGCGCGCTTCTGACTCCTATAGTGTTGCAGGTGTCTTTGGGCGGCAGCAATTGCTTGCCATCAGTTGATCTGCTCGTCTGCCACCTATCACTTAAAAAAACCGTATTTATTATTAAAACTGTTTACCGCTACATTTCAGCGCTAAATTATATAACTTTGTTCATTGAAATCAGTTCAGCCGTTAAGGCATTGCTTAACACGAATGGGCATTCAGGTCTTTTCATCTTGATAGCCAACTTTCCCGTTCCGTCGCTGACTGTGTATTAAAGTTGAACGAGGCCGCGGCGGCGCGGCTGTCGGGGCTTCTCGCAACAACTCGCGTAAATCAACACTGATAGTGATTGGAATAACCGGTTTTCTTTGCCAAACCGGTATTTCACTATTAATCCATGGCAGAGCCACGCATCGGCATGGATGGGCCAGCTCGACCGAAGTGATACCACGGGGTCACAGAAGACCGGCGTGAAGCAGCGCCTGTGTTTCTCCGAGTGAGGGCCAATTGGGGGAAAGGGTGTTAAAGGTTGGCAGCGCACATGTGACTCTACTGGTGTTGCCGTCGGCCGCCATTACTGATATACATTAGCAATACTTTAGCGATTACCTACCTACCTGATGGTAATCGCTTACCATCAGGTGAGCGGTCTGGTCGTTTGCCACCTATCACATAAAATAAACCTGCAAATAATTAGACAAAGAACGTTAGCTGCTACGTCGTGAGTAATACCTCAGTTTGGGACCAGGACGATGTACGTGATGTTGTCTCAATTTATTTGCGAGTATACACCAGTATGTATGCGCTCTTGCAGTAATCTCAGTTTCGGCCCTAATAATAGAGTGCTTACGCATTGGTCAACAAACTTTACGATATTTTACTCTGCTAAATCTGACTTTCAGTGTTTAATTCTTTTGTGTAATAAATGTGTGATTCTCAGGAAACTCTGCCTAGCATGACAAGATGAGATTTATGATATCTTAACATCTGCCGAATCCCAAAAAGGTACAATATGGGGAACGTCAAAGAATAAATAAAGATTAGGAACCGGTATAGAACCGGTTTTATCGAAACGTATCGGTATTTCGAAAGTGGCACCTCAAAAATATTTGCTCAGCATTATTTATCGCACAATTCCTTGCTAATTGTAGGCGGGCGTTTAATCTAGAGGAACCTCGTAAATTTGCGCTCCTGGATGCGCCGGGGACCTGCGACCCGGGCCTGCACTGGTAGGGTTAATTGGTGGCTAGGGCATAACTCCTCAGATATAGAGATGTGCTGATGGCACCGGAAAAAGTGCTACATCGATCCATCGCGTTGGGAGGAGCAAGCCGCTGAGCGACCCGAGTGGAGCCTTGGTGCAAACCAAATTCAATGGACACTTTGTCTGTTCTTTTGTGCCTGTCAATCTCATATTTGGATCTCATGACCGCTTACCATCAGGCGGAGTGGGGTCATCTTGATTGTTCAAGATGACCCCACTCCGCCGAGAAACAAGATTAAGAGTAAGCCACATACAAATGAAATATTCTTTATTAAATTTAAGTTCACAAAGAACATTTATTTACGGATATTTAAAAAGGTGTATTGAATTAGAGATAACCGATTCGATTTCAAGTATAATGTGTTTACTTTCATTAAGTTCACGATGTGGTATACTTTGATTGCTAGCAAATACAACTCACTACTAAGGCAACCCTATTTCAATACTTAATCCGTAGAAGAAAGAATTTTCCCAAGGAGAAGGGGGGAGGGAGGGATTATCCTCCGGCGCGGCCACTCGCTCCAAGATTTAGTTGGGTAGCAAAAAACAATTAGCTTCGAGAGCCGCTTAGTTACGGCTATAATTTGAAACCTCTCGCGTAAGATACTTGCCTGGTTGTTTATTGAAGAGATTTTAGTAATGTACCTGTAAGAGCGATAGTAGCTTAGAGAATAAAGCCCGAAAACCAACGCTGCGGCGACTGCTTGCGGCGGCTGCAGCATCATGCTGAGGCTGAACCAAGTTAGCTGCATATGTTATATGTTCAGGCAGTGTTGCTAGATCAAGTTTTCAAAATTTACCATTTTTTTACCATAATTTTCTATTAAGAAATAAAATTAATTAAACCGTAAGGCGAGAAGAAATGGCAAGAAACTATTCAAAATCAACGAATATTGTCCAGGGTGGTGGCAAATTTTTTGGCATATGAGGCAGGGTCACTATTACGCTATGGGCTAGCCAAATGCCCCACAATTCAAGCTTCCCTTCGCCAGCAGCTGGTCCAGTAATCGGTGTCTCCTCCATAAACCCAGAGGCAGGAGTAATGCCCCTCTCGATCAGCGGTCTTGGTTTTGTTGTGCGATTTAAAGTCCAGCTGTGTGCGGCGGCACTAAGTTCGGTGTTTTACTGGCGGGCTCTAAAACGCGCTGTATTTATCGCGAGTCCAGCCGGCCGAGGGACACAGTCGTGCGAGGGGCAGTAAGCTCGCTGGTGTTTCACGCCCCATGTGTGGAGAAGTAACATTGAGATGGGTCAAGATAAAGACTTTGTATACTCTGTCAATAAAATTAAAATTGTTCTCGGTGAACTATTTCGGAATTCCATAGTGTTATAAACAATGGGGCAACCATACTCTATGAAGTAAGCAGCAGTGGCGCCGTCAATTATTTTCATGGCTTTCTTGTTGCATTATAGCGGGCCCAGACCTCAAAAATCAGGTCCATCATATTCAACCCCCACCCCCTTCTTACACTGGAAATCTTGCATAAAAGCAAAGTGAAGGATCCCTAGCTAGTTGACTTTAATAAAGACTGCTGGACTGGACAGGCAATGATGAAGACAGCCTGGATCACCAGCAGTCAGCGGTTATTCCACTGGTGTTGCGGATGTCAATTGCCAGCTTTGTAATTTATATTGTGGTTTATTAGCAGTATAGGAACTAGATACTTTTCAAAAATAAGTGTAATAAATACTCTATTGTCAGCGTGGTGAAATTGATTGTAACAAATGTACCACTTGTGTTGTGATGTGACATATGACTTGTGTATGCACAGTTGCGATACTTCTCAGAGTTGTTGTACTGCACGGGCCCGCAGTGTGGCGCGTGCTGCCGTGGCCGCGGCTGAATTACGCGGCCATAACGCGCGCTCAGCTGTAGCGTAGCGCTATTTTACCACTTCTAATGCTAACTCGGATTTCCAGTTTATGCTTAAAATCGACAAAGCACAGAATTCGTTCAGTTTAAACATTCTTAGTTTCGTATTTTTTTGGTCATCTATAAAAAGTACTTTTAACAATTAAACGTATCTATTATATTAGAATTAGTACAGTTTTACTCGCAATAATTTGTAAACGATATCACTCGCGATTCTATTCTGAAAGACATATCAAGTGATAGTTTGCTAACTAGTGATGCGTGTAAAACGCATAGAGATTTGTGTTAACTGTGTTGTGCATAGCTATCGATATTGCCCCACTAACACTAGTAAAAACAGGATTGAAAACGCTTTGGGAGTGACCATGGAAATATATAAACGTGCAAATAAAAGAACTCGTTTGAAAGTGTCTGAACAATAAATTTTAAAATTATTCTTTTGTAAAAAACTACTGACATTTGGAATGCTTCCAACACAGGTAACATAGTGCACTTTGTTTTTTTCCAGAAACATCAGCTCAAGTTAAACCACAAATTAATTTTTCTTTTCACCCCTAATTTAATAACTCACAGCGAGTTCGTGGCGGTTAGTCATCCGAGCAAGAACTCTACCTTCGTCGAAGTCTGAGATTAATGAGCGCACTGCAAGCGCCATTCGTTATGCACCTGTAGCAGGGTTGCTAGATTATAACCCAAAAGCCGGACAATTCCAACCAGTTTCAATACGACGAGTTTAGCCGGACCATCCCATCCCACTAGTATAGCTGGACAATACAAATATTTGAGCCGGACATACAAATAGTTTAGCCGTACAATTAAACTAGTATAGCTGGACAATGTAAATATTTTAGCCGAACCGTTTAACTAGTTAAGCTGGACAATCCAACTACTTTATACAGACAAATTTAACGGCTCTTTAGTAACACACTTTTTGAAATTAAGTGAAAAAGTCTATATTCAGGCTGTTCAATAAATTTTATCTATATCCCTTACATTGGGAGGAGGTGGCCTTCATTGTGACTTAGAAAACCGAAACAATGACGGGCCCGATATCTATATCCAATATCCATGCTATCTGTAACAAAAGTGCTTAAGCTACTTAGTTATGCGATTTTTTTTATTTAAAAGCAAGACATGCCGGACACTGTTTATTCTAGCAAGCAAA
This sequence comes from Cnaphalocrocis medinalis, assembly GCA_014851415.1. NCBI lineage: Eukaryota > Metazoa > Arthropoda > Insecta > Lepidoptera > Crambidae > Cnaphalocrocis > Cnaphalocrocis medinalis. The sequence goes on along the minus strand of CM026299.1, from coordinate 7,622,908 downwards.
GCCTGACTATACCTGGCTTTAACCAGACCTCTGGCAGCCCTGACCGTGGCGCTCTATCGCACTTGCTACCAAACTGAGGAGATTGCACTAAGTCTAAGTACATTGCATCTCCGGAGATTCATGGATTGGGCAGGGATTGTCTGAGATCTGAACGGATGTAATGACAGAGGTTCTTATTTGAAAATCGTACTTTTTATGTGATAGATGGCCGACGAGCAGACCATCAGGTGATCCTGTCTGCGCCTCTGCCACCTATCACATAATAATAGTGATCACATTTTGGTACGCCCTTGCCGCCGCTCATTTGTGTACTTATATGGAATGGAGTCAAAAATACGCTACATAGCGCAGGCTCTACTTCACACCGGTTTGCTGTGAGGCCGTGGTAGTGGTATCACTCCGTATTTGCGAACAGCAATGCTCCATTTAAAAATAATTGTTTGCTATAAAATTACGTTTACAAAACCCTTTCAACTATCTGGTCTTAGATTTTAAAGACATTTATGTTATTTTACACTCGTCAAATTAGTTATTTAGTGTCGACGAGATATACCAGTCGGAAACCTCTAATAATCTCTGTACTTCCATTCCATTTAAAACATTACATAGACAATAGTTAATGGACCCTTGGCCCAAAGCATTGCCCATTAGCTGTAATAGTAGGCTAAAGTATATTTCACCATTTTATTCTGTTAATTTACATATGGCAGCGGACCCCGTAATCCCGGGGCGTTAGGGTCATTTTCGCGTGCCGATCACGTACTCAACTTGGATCATTGATACAATTTGTTCAAGGACTCTTGTTACTAAATTACGGTGGACTAAAGATAAAAGGAGGTTGAGGTTGTAGTGATTGCGCTGAGTTTTTATTGGGCGCCAAATATCATCGATTTAGTTGTACTGAACGCAAAAACGCATCTTTATGGTATGTATTTTTTTTTATGTTAGCCTATATTGTCCCACTGCTGGGCAAAGGCCTCCCCCGAGTCTCTCCATCGATCTCTATCCATCGCCATCTGTGGCCAATCGATTGCAAAGGTGTTAAGATCGTCACTCCATCGCTTTTTAGGTCTGCCCCGTTGTCGGCGTCCATCAGGTAACCATTGGGTTACGATGTTAGTCCATCTTTCGGGGTCCATTCGACAGACATGACCCGCCCATTCAACACGTCAACGTCAAGTTTTCTTGCCTATATCGGTGACTCCAGTTTTGGTATGTAAATAATGCACTTAAAAATCTTACCTGTGTCGGTACCTTCAATTATATAAGAGATTGCAGCTTGCTTATAATGAAACTCGATAGCATCACTTAGTGTTAGCCATATTCAATGTAACGGCATACTTAGTTGTTGACATTTCAATTATACAGGTTGTATTTGTGAACATTTAGGCACCTACATCTCTTAAATCATATGTTTTACCAACCATTTTGTATGTTATATCAATTCATAGGCATAGTGTATAAAATAATATCAAATAGATTGTTTCATCAAACCACACTCGTGTAAGAGATTTGCGCACATAAGATAGACAAAAGGGGCTTAGAAAATGGAAATAGTATTGAAGCGCGCGCGTGTAGCGGATTAGAACCATTATAGTTTCATGTAGTTATGATTTTTGATAAGAAGAACTAAATTACACAATTAACGATAGGGCTAAATAAAGTGTATCTGTCTGTTTGTGACTCCTTGTATAAGAGTTGCGAAGATCAGACGGTCGTTTTATCGTCACCACCAGATTTCCTAAGCGGATCCCCTCGAAGTAATGCATTCGGAGTTCGAGCGCAGCTGGGAATAAAATGCTTAATAGAAGATTATTGAAGATACGTGGGATACCTAACATAGAGTTTGACGTCGTCAATAGTCTACTAAGGAGTTAAGCCCGAGTGCAGAAAGTTGAGGTTCATTTCTTGTTCGGATAATCAATTCCTGCATCATCACATACTATTGTCCTGATTCTGTAGCATAAGCACGTGTGTTACCGACTGCATCGAGAATCGAACTCACAATTTTTAGTGTATGAGGCAGGGTCGCTACCAAACGCGTCATTGGGCCAGTCAACATTAGCAAATCTCAAAAAGTCCTCTTCTTTAGTGTTTTTATTTATTTTCGCTATCAGCAACAGTAAGTAACAAGTTGCTAATAGTTCTGTAAACGCCCCAGCGAAGCACAAATCTCTCTAACGATGCAATTGTAATGGCTGAGAAAGATGAAGCTTTGTTCAGTTAAGCACCTGTGAGGAAGCCAGCTGAGATTCCCGTAATTGATGGCGCCGCCAGATTGATGGTGTATACGAACTGGGCCGGGAAAAACATGGATTTATATGGGGTTGACTCCAAAAGACATTGCAAATGGAAAAGCGAAATTATCTACGAGTTTGGATTTTTTTTCTGAAAACTGACGCCCAGTTGATCTAGAGTGGTTAAATATCAGGCCGTGATCTATGGGTTCTGATTCGATTCCCAGGTTTGACGAAAAGTATGTTTCGCATGAACACCAGGAACAATGAAGGTACTAAAATATATGTTGAATAAACATTCCAATTAAAGAGGTTTTTGGGTCTTACGTCTTAAAAGTCATTTAAACTTAAATTATAATTATATCTTTCTTGTTTGTAATTAATTCTTGTGTAGTTTGTCTGCATCAAATAGGTATATTAAACCAAATATTTTCATTATTTCTTTTCGGAAATCAAACCCACGACCGTTGCGTCTGTACCAACATTCAAACCATTACGTTAAATGAGTGGTTTTACAATTTATTTTGAAACAAAACTTTAATGGCAACCCGACCTTCACGCGAGGAAAGCTGCACGACTCCATTATAACAAACAAATACTTGTGTATGTGCGAGAATCGACCCAGCAACTAGAACTACAAAACTGAAATGTTCCCTTGATAAGAAATCCTACCTAAAAGATTGCATTATGTCTTAAAAACGCTCGCAAGCTCGGATCCGAAGTGATCCAGAAATTCCCCGTTGAATTGACCGGACCGGGAATTGAATTCCGGCGCGGAGAGCCCGGCATCTGCTAGCGCTCGGATCCGTAATTAATGGCGGAACATATCCGCGGGCGAGATTGATGACGCGGAACTGGCCAGTTCTGCCTGGTGCCAGAAAAGGCCGCCTTTTTGTGCTGAGAGATTTTGTGAAAGCGCAGCCTTGTAGATCTGTTCTAATGTAAACAGTTTCACAGGGGAAGGCTGTGCAGTGTTCATACTTGCGGTGCTAGTGTATTTTTATTAACTGTCCTATTTTCCATCATATAATATACACTATTTATAAAGAGATAACTTCTATGGACAACGACAAGGCTTATAGGTAAACCGAAAACACGAAACGCTTGCGCGATGTAATTGAGCACAGCGCCATCTATTGGTTCGTTTCTGAATTACGGTCCAGTGCTAGTTTCTAGATAAAATAGCTATTCTAGCTATAAAACTCTCTGGATACCACATTAGGTACTTGAAGCATTGCCTTGCTAAAAGTCGCCACTTAAAGCACGGCAGTGACGTTCTGGACCTACTGATGTTACAGACAGACAAACGCGTCAAACTTATAAGTTCACGCAGTCGTTTTTGGGCCGGGGTTAAACCGACTTTAAAATAGAGAAGGTTCTCAATTGAGTAGTTTTTTTTATTGATATTGGCCTAAGTAGTACACCGTGTCGCATGGCGTCATTTAGTATTACTGCATGCAGTAATTACGGCTAAATTAATACTGCAACTATACAATTATTATTATTTATGATCCAGCAAAAATATAACATAATATATATCAAAAAAGCCACAGACATTAAACCGAGCCTACCAATACCGGCCGACGTTACTTACATTTTATTACATTTCCATCCGGCTGTATTTTATTGTGCGCTTTTATTAATATTAGCCCAGTTATAGTTCTGTTTACTGGTTCATAAATACTGGCTTATGTTGCTTGTAATTCAGAAATATCTCTCCAAGGAAATTAGTAAATAGCCACTTAATAGTAATCCCTAGGCAGAAGCCATTTGATGTAAAATGTAGCTGGTTTTAACCTAAGAAGATAAGCTGGGAGTTATGAGAGTTCTAATGGATTCTTAGAGTTGAATGATTTTCTCTATTTAATTATGTACTGTCTACGCCGTAGGTCTACGTATACTTTCTGCTTTACAGAACTTTAATCTTTATTTGTGTTGTAATAAAATATAAATTACCTTTCTCATTGTAAAATATACCAATTAGTTCTATAGATATAGGTATTTTTTCGAGAAACATTTATAAATCTATACCTTTTATGAAGAGATAGTTTATATGTAAGCTGAAAATGACGAAACACTTCAGCGCCATCTATTGGCTAAGACCGGACCTAATTATAACTGTCAAATGCACCATCCGGCAGTCAAATCTATATCTATATCTTCTATACTATTTAGAAAGAGGTTAATCTCATATTCCACGCCAGGGCTTTTATGTAAACCGAAAACACGAAACACTTGCGCGATACAATCAACACCCAGCGCCATCTATTGGTAGGCAGTGGAGCTACTGTCCTGAAACGAAGTGAGGGCGGGCCACTAGTAAATCTATAAATCCTTTCATAGTATCACTATCAAATACACCAACCGCCAGCCTTAATTTGCCCTTCATTAGTCCGAGTATTACTTTCAGCTCACGAATCGCACTTCTTTGTTAAATGAACAAACTTGAACACGGCGTCAGTGGAGCAAATCATTGAATCCCCGATCCTCATTTACACAATGCGCAGGGGCACTCGCTCGCGCCGGCGTAAGCCGCTTAGCGCTAATGGCAGGATCGGCGCAGCCTGCCAGGAATTACATACTACTTAGTCTAGTACCATTCATTATAAGGCTGAGGATAAAGTATTGAGTGGATAGGGTGACGCTAAACAAACGCTTTGATGAATCGTTTAGAATAGAATAGAAATTATTTATTCAGTACTTGGGAACAATTAGGAAGCACAAACAAGTCATATACTTAAAAAGTATAAGTAAAGTATCAAAGGACATTGGCGATAAGCTTCACAATACCGAGACAAATGGCGACATCTCCTATCGGAGGCCAATACTCATTTTGGGTCATTGAGTCATCGGAGTAAGTAAGTAAAGTATCATCCTATATACTGTCCCATTGTAAGGCAAAAGCCTCCATCATAGAATTCAAGTCATCGCTACTATGATGGGATTAGGCTTAATCACCACGCTTTCCTAATGCGGATCGGTGATCACAAACCAGAGCTATGTTCCTAAGTAAGTACCTAAATAGATAAAATTAAAAAATAGAAACACAGACAATATTAATTAAATCAAGTATTAAAAAGGCCTCCAGTCAGCTTGATGGCGAAGTGCTCAGAGGAACACCTCGATCCTGAAATCAGGAGATTCCTCCGCTCGTTTTCCACCTATCACAAACAATCTTAAGAAGCAGTCCAAAGTTTGGCATGGTATCTTTACAATAACGCTATCTATCTAACTATCTAACGGTATCTTTACGACACTGATTTGATGATGAGGCCATCACCTTAGCGTGTCCGTCCCAGTCACTTCCAAAGCCGTTGCGTCGGTCGTAATGGATGGTTTCAACCTTAATGGTTTTAATTAAACAACATGAAACATTCTAATAAAAGGGCAAAGGAACTCCTTTAAAGAGTGCCTGCGTCAAATTATCTACATCAGGCAACTTGAAGGTCCAAGGGAATTCATTAATAAAATGTCATAGTGAATATTGAAATATTGGCCCGGCCGAGCGGGAGCGAGCCCATTTGTAAGGGCGGGCGGTGATGTGGCCGAGATGTCGATGGTATCGATAACTCAGTTTGGTACAATAGTTCAATCATACATAGTGTTAGCCGCACAAAATCGATTGCCTAAGATATCACTCAAAGTAGGAACATCCCTAGTGTTGTCTTTCACACGAGATGTTACTCTCTTATACAAAATCCACACTATCTACTAATATAACGACGGCACGTTTAACGTAGTGGTTTGAGCGCCGTTTGAGACGCAATGGTCGCGGGTTTGATTCCCGCACTAAGACAAATGTTTATTGATGAAACAGTGATTTGTCTTGGGTCTGGGTGTTTGTGGTTCCTTCGTTGTTCCTGGTTTACATAATACAAGGGAAAAACTTGAGTTTGGGACCAGGACAATGTATGTGATGTTGTATCAATTTATTTAACTATGTAATAATAAAATCAAACTGTAATCATACTTAAAATGTATTATGTTTTTTATTACACAAAAGGTTACAGAACTTAATCAGTAAAATTACTGCATCAATTCATATCGATATTAATTCTAATTATGTGACTGCAATAAGTATAGTATCGATACTGTCCTATCTGTCCTAAAGGAGCTATCAATACTATCAAACTATATTAAATAGAGCAAATCAATATTATCAATCTATATTAATACTTTTAATTTTATTCAACTATCGATAATGGACTTGGGCGCAACACTAGCGCCCAGGGCTGGGCGGCCAAGTCAGGTCAGCGGGGTTTCCATGCATTTTCCAACATTTAAGGGTAGATTTTTTGTGGGAATCATATTTGTCGTTTCGGATGACAGGGTAAAGGGCGGTCACAAACTATGAGCAGGCGTGTCAATTGCCACCATCTTGACACGTCTTATGATAAGGTGGACAACGAACTTGTGAATTCTCTGGTGTTGCGTTTGTCTATGGTCGGCTGTGATCGCTTAACATCAGGTGATCTGAATATTCGTCTCCTACCTATCATAATATATAAACACTAAAATTACGACTTTATTCGTTCGAATTATTTTTTATTCACTATGGATTCATGCAAACCATTTGACAATATTAACAGAATGAGGCTTGGCCTCCGATAGTAAGAGGAATCCATTTCGGCCAGGTGTTAATACAATATCAGTCCAGCGGTAGCTTAAATGGCCGACTGTCCTTCGCCCATTAAGACGTCCCGGATATGGTCAGTTTAGTTAAAGAGAGGCATATTATGCTCTCTTTGACTAAACTGACCATACGTCCCGTCGGAACGGGACAGTCCCGTTTTCGGTCACGTGTCCCGTTTTCTGTAAAATCGTCCTCTTTTTGTCCCCTTTTCGTGCCTTTTCGATATGATGCCGCTGGGTGTCCACCATATAAGGGGGAAATAACTGCTGGTATATAATAGACTTTATTTGTCCAAAGGTAGGGTGAAATGGCGAACATTAGAGGGACCTCCTCTACTACTGCTGTTGCCACCTGGCCAACAGCAGTGGGCTGAGACAATAAAATATAATTTTATTATTAAAGGTAAAATGTAAGCAATAGTTGACACACCGCGGGAGGGCAGAGCGGCCAAGCGTGAGCTCCACCGAGCAGAAAGGGTTCTCAAGGTTGGGCTCATTTGTCAGCATCAGCACTACATTGTTATTTACACTCAAACTCACAGCCTATTGCAATACCACTACTTTTTATATAATTGGCAGTGATCTGATAAGTGTAGTGCAATTTAAATAAGATGTGGCAGCTTAAAGTTAGAAAACACACGCAACATACACAAACTTCTTCCATTCGTCCCTGTCATTCGTCATCGTATCATCCACCCCCTTTTCAGTCATGTCATACTTCACCCAATTCAACCATCTCTTTTTTGGCCTTCTCTGCTCCTTGACACTCATACCCATCAATCACTCTTTCATTATTTGCTAAATTATTGGTAACTATTTCGCTCGAGCTGTGTCATAACTGTCATAACGTAGTATTAGTAATCTTAGTCTGGACTCTGCAATACAAGCTTAGCTTAATGCAGCGTTTGATAGTTATGTCTTTGATGGTAAGCTTTTTGGCAAATAATAATAATTATTATTCTCTCCGTTGCCGCACCCCAGAACTCCCCAAGTCACTCAAAGAATTACCACCTAATTCCAAGTTTAAACTCCTTAAAATTCCCGACGTCCAGCTCATCTCACCATTACCACGCCATTAATGATAACGGCGGAATTCACCGGCTATTTACAGACAAACACTGTTCCAGCCCCGCGAGTAAACAGAGGTACCGACAGCGATAAAAACTTTGTACAATTTGTTTTTATTATTATCCGAGCGGAGCCGAAGGATGCGATACAACTGCTCTAGTTTCGGACCCAGTTAATGGGCCATAACAAGTTTGTTCGCATCTTGGAGATAGGCGCGCGGTCGCCTCAAATGTAATGAGTAAACGAACACTTCTAGGAATGTTTTGTGATTATCTGGCTATCGGAATGCTTGCACACTTAAACGAGAGCCACGCTTCGGCATGTACGGGCCGGTTCGACCGGGGTGTTACCACGGCATCACAGAAGACCGGCGTGAAGCAGCGCCTGCGCTGTGTTTTGTCGAATTGCCATTTTTTTTTGCCGAGGTTGTATAAAAAAGATAAACGTAACTCAAAAGTGGAATCTCTTTTGAGTTCATAGAATTCCGGATGAAGTGCGATACCTTCAGCGTTATCATGAGTCACTGTGAGTGATGAGTGCTGAGGTGAGGGCCGTCCATTGTGTAATAAAAAGCACGCTACTTAAGGCCGCCCAATTTATGAGCATTAGGGGCGGATCAAAGGCTTCGATGCTGCACAATCAATCTGGATCGCGGGCACGCCGCTTGGTTGTGAGCAGCTGACTCGGCGCGATCGACCGCGACTCGGCCGCTTGGCAATTTGTATCGTCTTTGAACTTTTTGGGCTTTGGGTGGACGGAGCGAAGAGGGCATCTTGAAAATGTGGATTATGGTGGTTCCTTTGTAAGGTTTATATGCAATCAAGCTGAACACAGCCAAAGGTTACCACAGTAACGCAATTTTATATGCTCTGCCAAGTCAAGATCAACATAAGTACGCACAATATAACGAGCTCATTACCTATGTTGGAGTTCACTAATTATTAAAACAGTTGTTTAGCATTTAAACAACTGAATTTTATACTGATTTAAATAATGACCAAGGGAGAGCCAACGCTTCGACTCGACCGGAGTGATACCATGGCCTCACAGAAGACCGGTGTGAAGCCTCGCTTGTGCTGTGTTTCACAGAGTGAGTGACGCACCGGAGGCCTAAACAGGAGGGTTAAGGGTTAAAAGGCTGGCAGCGCACTCCACTAGTGTTTCAGATGGGCGGTGGGAATCTCTTACCAGGTGATCCGTCTGCTCGTCTACTATTTATCACATAAAAACTGGTTTTATAAAATTTTATATTGCGTGTTAAAAGCCGGTGCAATCCGAGAAAGTGGCATCAATGATTAAAAAGCGCTGGTTATAACAGTAACATTTTTTAATGAAAACGTACATCAAAAAGAAAAGTTGATTAATTTCAACTGCCAACTTACTCAGGCGACGTTTTGTTTAAAAGATAAGTATCCTTTAATGTCGCTCACAGATTATCCAGTGGCGTCGAACTTTAGCGGCTTAAGCGAGCGAACATCGCTCAAAACTGGGCCCGAGCAGAATACAAGAGCTGAACTTTGTCGCAATGTCACCCTGTGCAAATACTGCGGGGCTAGGGCTGTCGCTTGACACTGGGACTGACTTCCAGACAAGACAATACAACAACATCTCATACCTATTATATTAAAGACAAGAGTTAACGCAACGTTAAACACATCAAAGTCTGTCGAATTTCTTCAATCAGCTATCATCTTTCTGTCATACACATTAGGTAGAATATCAATTGACGAAATTTGACAGGTTGTGGTAACCTTATGTGTGGCTGTCTGTAGTTACTGCTTGACGTTTCGCTTGCGTTACAACAGCCGTGGCCCGGTGTTCATAGTCATAGTCATTTATTTAGACAATAAACATTATTTCTTCAAGCCTTTTAAAGGACAGCCACGCCTTAGGCGACTCTTTAAACCACGGCTTTCAGGCTTTAGTTGGCAGGCCTTTTGTCTTTAGGCATTAATCTCCCGGGCGCGCCTCCACTACTCGGTGGCGGCGCAGGTAGCCTAGAGCAGGACTGTAAAGTGAGACGAGATTGCCCTTGCGTGATTAAAAAAAAGTTTTGAATGAAGATTTAGATGATTTTATCTTCAGCAGGGACATTTCTCTCACTTACGAAAACAAAAAAGTTGGGTTCGATGTGATCTCATTAACTTTTTGTCCCGCTTCATAACTCGCTTGCGGCAACCCTGTCCAATAGAGAATATTGTTGATGGAGCTATGAGCAAAGATAAACAGATTACTTTTAAGAAAAGCACAAACGTGCTAGAGACCTGCAAAAGTCCTCGTCTTAAAATTTATTTAAAATGTCTTTACTTTATTTTATATCACAATTTAGATAAACAAACTTATTCTAGAAGCAATCTGTTAGAAAAATATTTTATAAGTAATATTTTTTTATCTTTTAAATTTTTTTCTTCTAGCATTTTTTATATTATGTACAAGGTTTGCTTGGATTCTTGGGCTATGGATCAGGTTTTGATAAGTCTAGTTATTACTTTGAAGTGATTGCCATCTGTTCCTACCATCGTAATACTTTTTTGGTTAATGGTTTATCTTGTTAGGTACTTGAAAAGTTTCTAAATACGGTACGCTTGTCGCTTATGGCATCCTGTCCTGAGCGGAGTGAAATCCGCCATAGAAAAAAAATTAAAAATTCCGCTACTCGACAAACAAACATCTTCTAGTGCCGCGCTGCCCCGCTCCGCTTGGGTGGACAGACTGCCTTACTAGATAAATATTCATTCATTCATTTACTCTTTGATGTATAAGCTCGTCGCTCGGAGGTACCGAGCCTACCTCTCCATTACGTTCATTAGACTACATTTAATATCACGTAATTATGATGGGTGTCCTGAAAACAGTCTTCAATTATGTTCTGAGAAAACATTCGTGAAAGGTACTTATCTAGGTAGGTATACCAATATGTTATAAAAAGTAAAGAAGCTGCCGGTACGTTGTATTATAACTCAAAATAACTTGCGACGATAAAGAAGCAACAGAATATGCATGATTCAATTACTTTACACATTTATGTCTGTCTGTTTATTCACGCTAATAATTAAATAAATGCACCAAACATTTACACCAATCAACCTGGTCTCGAACTAGGGCAACCCCTGTACTATAAGTACAGGGTAATAATTAATTTGAAATATATTTTACTGGGCAATCTCCACGCATACGGAGCTGCGTGCGTCACATAGTTTCGTATAATCTCATGTGACAAATAATTTGGAGCCGAGTATGTTTTCCTGGAAACACGGATTAATTTTCAGCGAAGTTTCGATTCTCAGTTCTCAGAATATTATGAGCCTACTATCGTATATCTCATCTAACAGTTCGACGAAAATAAATTAATATTGGGGTCTTTTGTTAGCACAATGTTATTAATTATTTACAATTCATTAGCCATATACACTGTGCGTGCATAAAGTACGAAGCTCAGTTTTGTGGAACGGTTTAGCCGCAGTAGTATTTCTGGATGGCTACGACATAGGGACTTTCAAGAAAAGAGCTTACCCCTTTTTGAGAGGCCGGCAATCGCTAGCCGCTATTTATTTGACTTTAGATGATCTGCTTGCTTTATTGTCACCTCTAGGATAAAATAACCTTGAAAACGTAGGCCTCCCCCAAAGTGCGTCAGTAAATTAGGTCAGCGCAGTCTACATCCAACTCACGACTTCATCACCGTACAATTTGCTAACGAATAGATTAATTTTAGTAATTCCCAGCTGGTTCGAGCTGGAAAGCGAACTGTGCGCTGCGGTCAGTTACTGCCACCAATTTTCTACTCCGATAGACCGTGATTACTTTGAAATTACTTGCAAATCATCCCGGTGCTTTGTGCTGCACTGTGAATAAAATGAGGTCAACATTAACCACATTGTGGTAGTCCTTGATCGCTTGATATTGGCAGAATTAATCGTGTCCGAGATACGCTACAAGCCATAACTAAAAAAATCAAATGAAACAAAGTCAGGAGACATCAAAGGCGGATTGAAAATAAAAGCATGAGTAAAACTGCTGAAGTATTCGCCATACAGTAAGATAAGGAGTGAGTAATTGTAGGTATGGAACCTGTCATAGATAAACTGAAGAGAAATCGCCTCTCCTGGTATGGCCATGTATTGAGAAGAGATGTGGAACATGTACCCAAAAAGAGTGATGGGTATAAATGTACATGCGTGGAGGAACAGAAGACGGCTAAAAAGAGATGATGGATTGTGTGATTAGCTACTTGGGACCTGGCTTGCTCTGATCTCCCAGAAGATAAACGGATTACATTTTCAATGATTTAAGATATGTAAGAAGTAGGTATATATCAGTGTATTAGTTGGGATACAAAATATTTTGAGTAACAAATTAATATGTATTGCAACGCGCCTTGTGACCTATATAACCGTCAAACATTGACTGTAGTTCAAAACCAAATTGTTTTCCTTTCCACATTATTCACCACTGAATCCCAATTATAACAAAACAAAACATTTGAACACAAACGAATACCGCGAAGATTACGTCAGCCCTGAGCTGAGAACTTCCGCAACATCCTAAGATAATATTTAGAGTAACTGATTTGGCCGCGGAGTTCGGTGCGGGAGTTCCGCCGTCAGTTGGCTGTCTCAGCAGAATCCCACGGTCGCATTTCTACAGCGATACTGACGTAGAATAATTGATCTTAAACAGTATATTTATACATTTTGGAAGTCATAAAGAACGTTTCTTTGAGATCGCTAGGTACATTAGGAGGAACATCCGCGCACATCCTAAGATAATATTTGTCCGCGGAGTTGATGAGTGCGGGAGTGCCGCCGGCAGATGGCTGTCTACGCACAATCCCACGGTCAATTTCCACAGCTTTACTTTGACGTAGAATTTACTGATCTTGAACAGTATCTCTATAATACACTTTAAAAGTCATAAACAACTTTCCTTTGACATCGCTTGGTACTTTAGAAGGAACTTCCGCGCTCACCCTAAGATAATATTTATGTATTTTAAGACGGTCCGACAGGTGACGCGCTGCGCAGAATCCCACGGTTTTATTTATGTGACTGATATAGAGTAATTGATCTTTGACGGTATCTCTATTGACCGTGGGAGAGTCACTCTTCAGTCTGAATGGCTCGAATGGTACTGCCTCAATGAAGACCGGCGTGAAACAGCGCCGGCACTGAGTTTCGTTGTGCGACTCACACAGGGTTTACCGGAACCCTCACAGGGTTTACCGGAGTCCCAATCAGGGGAAAAGCGCTAAAAGATTGGCAGTTTATCCTTTAACTCAAAATCTTTTATTTTTGCTTTAAAATAATTATGCTTACTGTTTATACACCATTTCTTTTCCCAATAACAGGTGGTAACACCGCGGAGCACAGCTAGTATTACATAAAAAAAGAAAAAAAGCATTGTGGCTCTAGGATTTCATGCCTGAGTTCGCTCGAGTGTTACACTAAGAAAAAAATAGTCTTTAATTCAGCAACATTAATAAAACATCTGGCGGTTGCTAGAGAACTGAACAACCTTAAGAGGATAATAAAAGACACCATGTTCGCGGTACTTGAGTGGATTTTTTCTTTCATAACCCGTACAAGCGCTTTCCGATGTGCAAGTAATACCGCTTGTTTAACAGCGGCTGTTACGACCATTACCGCCGCTACGACCTCCACGCGTGGAATGTAATCTGGATATAAAATAAATGCTCTTGAATACATATGCTCTTTAGGGTTCCGTACCTCATTCACAAGGACATTTAATATTCTACTGCCGTGTTACGCACAACTCTGCTATCTCAAAAAACATAGTTTTGAGAAAAATGGCTTTGAAGTTTTAAACAAACATTTACTTGTAGCGTATTAAGGAAACATGCTATATAATTGAAACTGACAGATTAGGTGTGTAAATGCTTCTAGAACATATTGACATATAATTTTTTTTTATATCTATAAAACTTAATTTTTAAATTGAGATAAACGAGTTTCGCATAACCAGAACTTCATACAAATGTGGTTACGCGTCGTGTGATAACTTAAGTTAGAAGAGTTGGGTGCAACCAAAACACACGATGCAGGGAAAGCCTATCTATGTTATCTACTTAGTTGTATTAGATGCGTTTGACTAAAAGGCCCTGTTTTCTGACTAGTGGTTAACCAATTGTCAAAAAACCTTAACAAATTGTTAAATATCGCTGAATTGTATTTTTGACCAATAGTTAGCTGAACTAATAAAGCGATTGCTAATCAACGAAAGAGGCCCTGGCGAACCACCCGCACTGGTCCAGCGTGGTGGGTTATGGTATAATCCTCCTAATGAAGAAGACAATATTGCCTCGGCCCCCAGTTCCCGGCAGCCCTGCTATTCTGGTTTTGTTAACGACAGGCAGACAGGCAGGGGGTGCTAAGAATCTCCGGGATAAGGAAGGCCGCCATACCACACTGACCGAAGAACTCGACCAAGTGGTGAAAATCCTTTGGGACTAGGGTGCAAAATAAGTCCATCTCCAAGCTGTTAAGACGTGACCTCCGAAGCTTCAATGCACTCTCAATACAGAGAGCAATTGAGCAGAACCAGGGGCCCAAAGTCTTCGTACAACAGCTTGGAAGAAGCCACCTGTCGAAGTTGACCATAACAAATGGAGAAGTCACCACGTCAAAGCCAGAGATTCTTTCGGAAGTTTACACCTTCTATAGCCAGTTATAAAGTCAAAGCCCCGGGAGAAGACGGAGTCACAACCAAGCTTTTTGAAAGCCGGTGCTTGAGGAACTTTTCTCCGGAAGAACTCTTAGGGCGTGGCAGCGGAGCTTGGTCGTATTGTTCTTCAAGAAAGGCGATAAACCTTACTGAAGAACTATCGACTAATTTCACTCTTATGTCACGTCTATAAGTTGTTCTCAAGAGTCATTTCGAATCACCTTACACGAAGACTTGACGAAGCTTAACCTGCAGAGCAGACCGGGTTCCGACGGAGTTATAGCATCATATACCATATTCACACAGTGAGACAGGTTATACAGATGACCAAAGAATATAACCAGCCCCTGTGCATGGCGTTTGTGGACTAAGAAAAAGCTTTGACTCCGTCGAGAACTTCTCGAGGCCTTACAGAGGTGCAAAGTCGATGGGCGATATATCGAGGTGTTAAGGTGTCTGTATGACGCTGCTAATATGCACTTAGTAATCCAAAATGGCCAAACCGAGCCTTTCCTGCTGCGACGTGGTGTGAGACAAGGAGATGTTATATCTCCGAAACTCTTCTCCGCTGCGCTGCAGGACATGTTCGAAACGCTTAACTGGAAAGAGCGCGAAATCAATATTAATGGCGATGTCACACCTGCGATTCGCAGACCACATCGTCATCTTGGCAGAAACCTTACATGACCCACAGGAGATGGTGAGCAGCCTGGCTGAATCTTCCAAACACATCGGTCTTCGGATGAACTTGGATAAAACCAAGGTCATGTTCAACGAGCTCGTTGATCCGGGACTGGTCACAGTTAATGGAGTACCTCTCGAAGTTGTCCAGGAATATGTCTGTCTAGGACAAACGCTCCAATTAGGCAGAAACAACTTCTTGAGAGAAGCTAATAGAAGAATTCACCTAGGCTGGGCAGCATTTGGAAGGCTTCGTCAAGTCTTCTCATCGCCCATCCCTTAAAGTCTTAAGTCGAAAGTCTTCAACTAGTGCGTCCTTCCGGTCATGACTTTCGATGCCGAGACGTGGTCACTCACGGCTGGAGTAGTCCACTTGTTTAAAGTCGCTCAAAGAGCTATGAAAAGGGCTATTCTCAGAGTATCTCTGAAGGACTGCATCAAAAATGATGTAATCCGACAGAAAACCAGTGTCCAGAGTCACAAACATAGCCCACCGAATTAGCAAACTGAAGTGGCAATAGGCTGGTCATATTAGCCGCAGAATTGACAACCATTGGAGCCGTAAAGTCCTTGAGTGGAGATCGCGACTCGGTGAGCCAAGTGTTGGACGCCCTGCGACAAAATGGGATGATGACATTGGAAGGCTGGCTGGTGTGGGCTGGATGAGAATGGCCGAAAATCTGGAGCAATGACGTGTATTAGGTGAGACCTATTATCAAGCAATACCCTAACCTAAACCTATCGGATTAGCAAGCTGAAGTGGCAGTGGGCTGGCCACATCTGCCGCAGAACTGACAACCGTTGGGGTAAACGAGTTCTGGAGTGGAGACCGCGTCTCGGTAACGTAGTGTAGGACGACCTCAGGCCAGATGGAGTGATGATCTGCGCAAGAGGGCTGGCTGGAGCTGGATGCGAGTAGCCGAAGATCGATCAAAGTGGCGAGCATTTGGAGAGGCCTATGTCCAGCAGTGGACTGCAACAGGCTGATGATGATGATGGAGGTGAGACCTATGTCCAGCAGTAGACGAGTGTGGGTTGCTGATGATGAATGACATGTATTGTAAAGAAATAAATGGCCGCAAGGTGCACGCCGCCCACTGTTCCGCGCGCATCGAGTGACCACGCGTAACTATTTCAACTTCAAGTTAACAGATTTAGATTAAGTAGCAGAATTTATTGGTATATGATGCCTATCTCTGTTAACTTAAAATTGAATGAGTTAGGCATGGCTGCAACGATAAAAAATTAAGTTAAACGAATTTGTCATATGAGTTTCTGGCTCATTGATACATTTTTTTTTTAAACTGTCTTTAGTGCCATATAGATCACACTTTTTAAAAGTATTTCGCACTGGTTACGCGTAACTCGTATAATTTAAAATAGCATACTTGTGCGTAACAGGGCAGTCTAGCTGTTGCCCGCGACTTCGTCCGCGTGGTATAGTATCTTTGGGTAGCATTTTTAATTATTTAATAATTTAACCCCTTTACATCCCCTTTTTCGCAATAAAAATTAGCTTTATGTTCTTTCTCAGGGTCTAGATCATCTGTATACCAAATTCCATTCAAATCTGTTTAGTAGTTTTGGCGTGAAAGAGTAACCGACAGACAGACAGAGGATGCGAAAGTAACTCTTACTTTCGCATCCTAACTAATATCATAAAAAAACAAAAACCGGCCAAGTGCGAGTCGGGCTCGCGCACAAAGGGTTCCGTAGCAGCAAATAAAGGTTCAGCCATCGTTTTCAGTGTAAGCACAATAACTTAACCAAAATTACAGTTAAATCAACCTATCTCAAAAACTATAAGAGATACTTTGATCAAACCAAAAATCGTTGAAAGAGTTAATTAGCATGCATCACCTCTATTTTTTTTAGAATTTTATACCCCGTAGTTATAAAAATAGAGGGGGGGGGACATACTTTTTACGACTTTGAGAGCTGATATCTCAAAAAACCGTTCACTTTAAGAAAAATGTTTTTAGAAAACTTTATATCATTTTAAAAGACCTTTCCATTGATATCCCACACGGGTATGTACATCGAAAAAAAAAATTTCATCCCTCAGTTACATGTATGGGGGGCCCCACCCCCAATTCTTTTTTTTACTATTTAGTGTCATATTTTTGTAGCGGTTCATACAACACATATTCCCATCAAATTTCATCACTGTAGTACTTATAGTTTCCGAGTAAATCGGCTGTGACAGACGGACAGACGGACAGACGGACAGACGGACATGACGAAACTATAAGGGTTCCGTTTTTTGCCATTTTGGCTACGGAACCCTAAAAATGTGAAAGTAACTCTGTCTGTCAGTCTGTCGTAGGCACCTGTGGCAATGAAATTCTGGTAGCATTACCTCGTTGGGTAGCGATGGGAATTCGCTGGGCGAAGTAGCCAGACTTTGGGTCTCCCGTGACTTCAACTAAGCCCTTGGCTAAGTTCCGAAAGAAAGAGTGAGCATCGGGACCTCACGGGCCCAGTGTTTCGGCACCGATAGCCAAGAAAGAAGTAGTAAGTACAGGATAGATGCCTATACTTCGCAGCTTTCAGTCTCCCTGCAGTCTCAATATCATTGAACAATAATTGGTACGGAACTCTAAGTGGGGGAGTCCAATTCGCATTTACCCGGTTTTTATACTCGCATAATCTCTCGTGCAAAATTCAACATTGGAACTATGAGTGCTAAAACATAAGTACCACGTGTAAGTACTTACTATGAAAAGGTGCTCAGATAAAGCTGTGTTGTAATACAAGCGATCTAACAGGCATTGTTCGATCGTTATATAAAATACTAGTTGCACGCTCTCACTTCGTTTCGCGATCTAATTTTGCTGTTGTTTCCAAACCGTCACAATAGATGGCGTTAGGTGTGGATTAGATCGGGAAAGAGTTTTTTATGTGATAGGTGGTGGTGGTGGTGGTAGGAGCGAATGCCACCGCCCTATGATAGACACCCGAAACACCAGTAGAGTCATAAGTGCGCTGCGAACTTTTGACCCTCTTTCTACCCCCAATTGGTTCTCCCGTACCTTCTCACACTTGACTTGTTTTGTGTTTTTGGTTTACCTATAAGCCTTGACATTATCTGTAGCATATACCTCTTTATAAAAAGTATAAATGCCCCCACTACGGGGGTTATCGCGTGTGAAAAATACTGTAGAACTGAATACACACTGAATACACGGTGATTGGTTATTTTTTTTCATTTAACAACCAATGGCAATGAATTTGGATCTCAGCCTAACAGAACGCCATCTAGCGGATTGCCTGATTACAACCTACGGATGTATTCTTATCCAGTTTGTAATCATCGACACTAACTGACAGTAAACTCATATGCATTGTCAGTCTTAAAGTTGAAATCCGACGTAATCGTTTAGCAGCAGTCCCATTGTTCTCCCAAACCCCATCCTGTCCTAAAGAGATTCATAATGAAGTGGCTACACAATCCGAGAAGCTCCATTATCCAGACGTTATTATACCCCCCACATTATTCCAGAATGTTGTCGTGTTCATTTATTCTCCAAATAACCCAATTATAAGCAACAATACTTCGTTGGGATTTTTGTTAGGCGGGTATAAGCTAATTATATGCAGAGTTGTGGCCAGTTTATATGGGCCAGTAGTGTAATGTATGGAGAGCATTTGACGGCCTCGATGGCGCAGTGGCTAAGGTTCTCTCGAAGCGCGAAAGGTCCCGGGTTCGAGTCCCGGTCAAGTCAATTTAGGAAACTACATTTTCTAAATTTTCTTGGGTTTGTGTATTCTGGGTTGAAGCCCCAGTTGATTATCGTCACCTGGTTCATGAAAATCTCCGCTGACAAGTACATAAGGTCCTAATACAGTCTGTTGAATCTTCCTCATACCTTATTTGAAAAACAATTTGTGAAAACAGAACTAAAATAGATTTTGACTCTTAGGGCGCAGAATGTGGTGGCCGTTAGTATAAGTTTTATCTAAGTCAATATCTAGGTAACCATGGATGAAAGTTTAATTCCTAATCTATTACTAAGTTTGCAGAAACTCCATTAATAGGGTATTTGACTAATTTCGATATAGTAAAAAATATTTATACTTTTCCAAAATACTGGTAAATGAGAACCAATGGCCAACATTTTCAGTTAAAAATATAACGTCTAGCTGGTTTTATGAGCATTCAAAGTTTCATGGGCAAGTCCATTTTTAAAGTATACAATTTAAAAAAAATAATTATATCATTGAACTACCCGTACATTTTCCACCAACTTTTATTATGAAACCATTTACTTAAACGAAACATTTGATATAGCTACCAAACAAAATTTACTAGACGCGCATACAAGATACAAGCGTGTGACGTCACTTGCCTGTAGCCATTTGTATAGAGCGTTTTTGGGCTTGCCCAAAATATGTGCTTTTAAAGTTGTGATATCTCAGGTGATTCAAATCAGAATCAAGCAATTCTTTCAATAATGTTTCTTAAATTGAGAGGTCTTTTGATTAAACCCATAATTTTTTTTTGTCAAATACCCTATTCCGGTCCAAGGTTGGATCCGAAGCTGTTCTAAATTTGAGTAGTGAAATTGGCTCGGATCGCGGAAGGCTGTAACCAGTCGCATGATCATGCCGAGTGCCCTGCGATTGTCTCGCGGTAATAACGAGATTACGCGCGCTTTGTGCTCGGAAATAACTTTTGTAGGCTAGGGTCGATTATGAGGTTTATTAGGAACTAGCTATTGACTGCGGCGTCGCTCGCACCTCCCGCTTCCCTAAAATGAGGGGTTAGAAAGAGGCAAAAAGTACTCTATGTCACTCTCCATCCCTTCACTCCACTTACTAAATCACGTCAATTCGTCGCTTCGTTTAGCCGTGAAAGAAAGAAAGACAAACATACAGACAGACAAACTTTCCCATTTATAATATTAGTATGGATAGGTACAGTCGGGGACGATTTCAGTGAACCGCATTAAAGGCGATGTTATTTGGCACGCAGCGCGGCGGCTTCTCTTTCGCTCTCATTACCTTTAGTGGTACGCGAACCTGTGATCCTTGCTTCTCAACGGACGCTCAAATAACTGGTCACGTCATGTTGTCTGTTAAAGTCTCTGCTAATGTCCTCGTCCGGGCGTGACCTGCCCGCTGACCCCCTGGCCTGCTCAGCGCTGGCGAGGTTCCATCGCGGCAGATTTGCCGTGTTTTTTCTTCATTTTTATCAGCGATACGGAATTGGAAACACTGCAGTTCCCCGAGCGGGTGCTTATCACCGCGCCGGCTGCCAAAAGCGGGCAGGGGCTGATTCTCGAGTGCTCGATATCAAGTCTAATATGAAATTGTTAGTGCGACAAAATACGGCATATTACCTAATCTTTCCTAACGCATCCAATCGCATCAGTGACCTCTCCGTAGTCTTAGCTTCACATAAATCGTAGCGTACCTATTTGTCTATTGTACGTAATCAGCTGGTCTAAAATTGGCCGCACAAACGTCAGAAAGGATAGTATCGACCGTTGTTAGCCAATACATTTTTGAAGGAGATGGTACGATACGATACGTTATCGAAAGTGCTTCGTAATCCTAGCGTGGGCTCGTAGATGTTTAATTCTAGTTATAATTACTTACCTTCGTTTACTCGTTAGTTGCTATTAGCCTAAAAAAGTAGATAATTGACAGAAATGCGCTGCACTAACTATGTAGCGCAATGGGATGGGTAGTGTTGTAATTGTAAGTGACATGAGGCCTTTTACAAGAATAGGAACTGAGTTCTCTTTGGAGACTAACTTCTTTAAAGTACCTAGTGTATCTATTTACAAGATACAAGTTAATCTTTTCAAAGCGTGTAATAAAGATATTTACAAAAGATGTCTGTCCTCACAAGCAGCATAAATCTGTTTCGCCTATATTGAGGTCTCGACGCGAAGTATCCGCAAGTTTTTGCTTCGCGTCGTTTGTCACGCGGCGGCTGCGGGACGTCACGCGACTGATGCGGCAAATCTGCGTGACAAAGATTTATAAGCTTTTCATAATATGTACGCAAAATGTTTTGCAACACTTTTTAGAGCAAAAAATGTTTAACTGATTACTTACTTTAACTTAGATGATAAATCGTCTGAAAGAAATGACTTGGAACCTGATAAATTCATGTTGAAGTTTTCTCTTCAATCTCAGAGGACATCTTTAGGCCAAGAGGATTTAAATTAATACCAAATTCTGTACATACTTACATTCAGTTTTGCCAAGAATATAATAATTAATAATACATTCATACATGCACATTGACTTTTGATTCCATACTATGTAGCTTAAGCACTTATTTACAGATAAAGATCATAGAGGAATGACAAATATAAATCATGTTCACTAAAAAAAACAAATGTTCATCACGTGAGTGTTTATCCAGAGTTGGGATCGAACCCGCCATCTTTAACGTAGGAGGCATGGCCTCTAAAAGTCACAAATGGGCCATCAGGTCAGTCATTATCGAAGAAAAAAAATCCGACATCCAGGAAAACATAGGAATGCTCGTTTGTATTGCAGAACAGCGGTAATATGTCGTCTTGACTAAGAATATTTTCTTAAGTTAAACCACACAACCAGTGAAACGAAATAATTTTCAGTTACATTAAGTGCGCTACTCTGAGATGTTATTTACGCGTCTAGTGCCGTTTGTCACGCGAGCACGTAAAGAAATCACGCCGTGACGCAAATAAGTCACGCCGTCTCTCAGCCGAGTCACGGCTGTCACGTTGGTTATGCATCATGGGCATATTTACCAAAAATTGTTGTCATGTGTAACAACGAAGGTGAGTTGCTGGTAGCTTTATTTCTCTAATAGAATCCTTAGACTTATATTATCGTAGATCGTGGCTAAGCTATCGCTTTGATCGGGTTCGGGTAATGACACGCAAAAAGGGTGAAAAAGTTGCGTTATCATAAAACAAGTAATAATTGTGTGTTATATGAAGCATCGTATCGCTGAGATGTTTGTTAAGTCTCCGCGTCGTTTGTCACGCGAGCGCGCGGGAATCACGCCGGCTCGCGAATAAGTCACGCCGACGCGCGGCTGAGTCACGCCTGTCACGGCGGATATGCGTTACGGAAATTTTACAAAAACAAGTTTTGTGGAAGTAAAATGAATAAATTTTCCGTTACATTAAGCACCTTACCATTGAGATATTTTTCAAGACTCCAGCGCCGTTTGTCACGCCATTGAGTTACATCTGCTGTTATGACGAATATGAGTCGCGGTAACTATTCCACCAAAGAGGAAAGCGATGAAACTTGAAGAGTAGTTATACAGTTCAAAAACGTTAATTTTATATAAATTAGTGTATAATGAATTACTTACTTATAGCTAGAGTTTCCCAATATAACACTGAATCCCTGAAAATATTTCTGAAGTCTAAAATGACCGCACTAACTTAGAGACATCATTTCGACGACGACGACCCGCTTGGCGCAATGGTTTGAGCGCCGGTTGAGACGCAAGGGTCGCGGGTTCGATTCGTGCACCAACACAAATGTTTGTTGATGAAACAGATATTTGTGTTGGGTCTGGGTCTATGTAGTTCCTTCGTTGTTTCTGGTTTCCATAGTACAAGGGAAAACCTTAGTTTGGGACCAGGACAATGTATGTGATGTTGTCTCAATTTATTTTATTTAACCTTAATAAATTAATTTATTATCTGAATTATGGATGGCGTTTTTGCATATTTTAATATTATGGATTTTTTTAGTTGACGATTTAAGTTAATTGACGTGTCTGAATGCGGAAGTTAGTACTTATAATCGTAAACTGCTAAATGTAAGTAACATTAGATGATTTTCGACCTTAGATACCCATTCCTTTACTAATAGGTATCGATTTTAGGGTTGGCACATTTTTAGCGGGTAGAATCTTCTACTACTACTTACTACCGTTTTAGTCATAGTCCGGGCGGAACACTGGCGGGTCACTAGCAGGTCACTGGCTGGTTACTGGCGTACAGGTAGTGAATACAATGTTCACTAGACAGGGAGTGCGGTGGCTTATTGTATCCGAGCCGCGCAATGACGCCGGCTTACTGAACTGCACCTGGATTTATTGCCTGTTTCTGTGTAGGGTTGATACTACTTATATTTCGAATGATAATATACCTATAAAAAAATTAAAAAAAAATGCTCCTGGCAGGACTTTTGCTTTTGGTACAAAATAATAAACAAATCAATCAGTAAAAATCGCTTACAATCAGGTGATACGTCTGATCGTCTGCCACCCAGCCCTTAAATTTTCAAGGGGAAGAAGGGGGTTTAGAGTTAGTATTGAATATCCGACGTGATGTTAAATAATAATAGCATTATTTCCAAATTCCTAACTAATATTATAAAAAATGCGAAAGTAACTCTGTCTGTCAGTCTGTCGTAGGCACCTGTGGCAATGAAATGCTGGGTAGCATTACCTAGTTGGGTAGCGATGGGAATTCGCTGGGCGAAGTAGCCAGCCTTTGGGTCTCCCGTGACTTCAACTAAGCCCTTAGCTAAGTCCGAAAGAAAGAGTGAGCATCGGGACCTCACGGGCCCAGTGTTTCGGCACCGACTAGCTAAGAAGAAGTAGTAAGTACAGGATAGATGCCTATACTTCGCAGCTTTCAGTGTCTCTGCAGTCTCAATATTATTGAACATTAGTTGGTACGGAACTCTAAGTGGGGGTCCAATTCGCATTTGCCCGGTTTTTATACTCGCATAATCTCTCGTGCAAAATTCAACATTGGAACTATGAGTACTAAAACATAAGTACCATGTGTAAGTACTTACTATGAAAAGGTGCTCAGATAAAGCTGTTGTAATACAAGCGATCTAACAGGCATCGTTCGATCGTTATATAAAATACTAGTTGCACGCTCTCACTTCGTTTCGCGATTTAATTTTGCTGTTGTTTCCAAACCGTCACAATAGATGGCGTTAGGTGCAGATTAGCGAGAGCAATTGCCACCGCCCATTGATAGACACCCGAAACACCAGTAGAGTCATAAGTGCGCTGCGAACTTTTGACCCTCTTTCTACCCCCAATTGGTTCTCCCGTACCTTCTCACACTTGACTTGTTTTGTGTTTTTGGTTTACCTATAAGCCTTGACATTATCTGTAGCATATACCTCTTTATAAAAAGTATAAATGCCCCCACTACGGGGGTTATCGCGTGTGAAAAATACTGTAGAACTGAATACACACTGAATACACGGTGATTGGTTATTTTTTTTCATTAAACAACCAATGGCAATGAATTTGGACCTCAGCCTAACAGAACGCCATCTAGCGGATTGCCTGATCACAACCTACGGATGTATTCTTATCCAGTTTGTAATCATCGACACAAACTGACAGTAAACTCATATGCATTGTCAGTCTTAAAGTTGAAATCCGACATAATCGTTTAGCAGCAGTCCCATTGTTCTCCCAAACCCCATCCTGTCCTAAAGAGATTCATAATGAAGTGGCTACACAATCCGAGAAGCTCCATTATCCAGACGTTATTATACCCCCCACATTATTCCAGAATGTTGTCGTGTTCATTTATTCTCCAAATAACCCAATTATAAGCAACAATACTTCGTTGGGATTTTTGTTAGGCGGGTATAAGCTAATTATATGCAGAGTTGTGGCCAGTTTATATGGGCCAGTAGTGTAATGTATGGAGAGCATTTGACGGCCTCGATGGCGCAGTGGCTAAGGTGTTCGCCCGAAGCGCGAAAGGCACCAGGTTCGAGTCCCGGTCAAGTCAATTTAGGAAACTACATTTTCTGAATTGTCTTGGGTCTGGATGTGGGTTGACGCCCCAGTTAAATATCGTCACCTGGTACATGAAAATCTCCGCTGACAAGTATAAGGTCCTAATACAGTCTGTTGAATCTTCCTCATACCTTATTTGATAAACAATTTGTTAAAACAGAACTAAAATAGATTTGACTCTTAGGGCGCAGAATGTGGTGGCTGTTAGTATAAGTTTTATCTAAGTCAATATCTAGGTAACCATGGATGAAAGTTTAATTCCTAATCTATTACTAAGTTTGCAGAAACTCCATTAATTCCGGTCCAAGGTTGGATCCAAAGCCATTCTAAATTTGAGTAGTGAAATTGGCTCGAATCGCGGAAGGCTGTAACCAGTCGCATGATCATGCCGAGTGGCTCGCGATTGTCTCGCGGTAATAACGAGATTACGCGCGCTTTGTGTTCAGAAATAACTTTTGTAGGCTAGGGTCGATTTTGAGGTTTATTAGGAACTAGCTTTTGCCCGCGGCTTCGCTCGCGCCCTCGACTTCCCTGAAATGGGGGGTTAGAAAGGAGCAAAAAGTAGCCTATGTCACTCTCCATCCCTTCAACTATCTCCACTTAAAAAATCACGTCAATTCGTCGCTCCGTTTTGCCGTGAAAGAAAGACAGGCAAACACACTTTCCCATTTATAATATTAGTATAGATAGGTACAGTCGGGGAAGATTTCGGTGAACCGCATTAAGGGCGATGTTATACCTATGACACGCAGCGCGGCGGCCTCGCGTTTCGCTTTCATTGCCTTTATTGGTACGCGAACTTGTGACCCTTGCTTCTCAACAGACTCTCAAACAACTGTGATAAACGGGTCACATCATGTCTGTTTAAAGTCTATGCTAATGTCCTCGTCCGGGCGTGACCTGCCCCCTGACCCCCTGGCCCCCAGGCCCATTCGGCGCTGGCGAGGTTCCATCGCGGCAGATTTGCCGTGTTTTTTCTTCATTTTTATCAGCGATACGGAATTGGAAACACTGCAGTTCCCTGAGCGGGCGCTTATCACCGCGCCGGCTGCCAAAAGCGGGCAGGGGCTGATTCTCGAGTGCTCGATATCAAGTCTAATATGAAATTGTCAGTGCGACAAAATACGGCATATTACCTAATCTTTTCTAACGCATCCAATCGCATCAGTGACCTCTCCGTAGGCTTAGCTTCACATAAATCGTAGCGTACCTATTTGTCTATTGTACGTAACTAGCTGATCTAAAATTGGCCGCACAAACGTCAGAAAGGATAGTATCGGCCGTTACTAGCCAATATATTTTTGAAGGAGATGGTACGATACGATACGTTATCGAAAGTGCTTCGTAATCCTAGTGTGGGCTCGTAGATGTCTAATTCTTGCTATGATTACTTACCTTCAGGTGACTCGTTTACTCGTTAGTCGCTATTAGCCTAAAAAAGTAGATAATTGACAGAAATGCGCTGCACTAACTATGTAGCGCAATGGGATGGGTAGTGTTGTAGTTGTAAGTGATTTGAGGCCTAAATTTTTACAAGAATAGGAACTGCGTTCTTTTTCGAGACCTAACTTCTTAAAAGTACCTAGTGTATTCATTTACAAGATACAAGTTAATCTTTTCAAAGCGTGTAATAAAGATATTTACAAAAGATGTCTGTCCTCACAAGCAGCATAAATCTGTTTCGCCTATATTGAGGTCTCGACGCGAAGTATCCGCAAGTTTTTGCTTCGCGTCGTTTGTCACGCGGCGACGGCTGCGGGACGTCACGCGACTGATGCGGCAAATCTGCGTGACAAAGATTTATAAGCTTTTCATAATATGTACGCAAAATGTTTTGCAACACTTTTTAGAGCAAAAAATGTTTAACTGATTACTTACTTTAACTTAGATGATAAATCGTCTGAAAGAAATGACTTGGAACCTGATAAATTCATGTTGAAGTTTTCTCTTCAATCTCAGAGGACATCTTTAGGCCAGAGGATTTAAATTAATACGAAATTCTGTACATACTTACATTCAGTTTTGCCAAGAATATAATAATTAATAATACATTCATACATGCACATTGACTTTTGATTCCATACTATGTAGCTTAAGCACTTATTTACAGATAAAGATCATAGAGGAATGACAAATATAAATCATGTTCACTAAAAAAAACAAATGTTCATCACGTGAGTGTTTATCCAGAGTTGGGATCGAACCCGCCATCTTTAACGTAGGAGGCATGGCCTCTAAAAGTCACAAATGGGCCATCAGGTCAGTCATTATCGAAGAAAAAAAATCCGACATCCAGGAAAACATAGGAATGCTCGTTTGTATTGCAGAACGGCGGTAATATGTCGTCTTGACTAAGAATATTTTCTTAAGTTAAAACACACAACCAGTGAAACGAAATAATTTTCAGTTACATTAAGTGCGCTACTCTGAGATGTTATTTACGCGTCTAGTGCCGTTTGTCACGCGAGCACGTAAAGAAATCAAGCCGTGACGTAAATAAGTCACGCCGTCTCTCAGCCGAGTCACGGCTGTCACGTTGGTTATGCATCATGGGCATATTTACCAAAAATTGTTGTCATGTGTAACAACGAAGGTGAGTTGCTGGTAGCTTTATTTCTCTAATAGAATCCTTAGACTTATATTATCGTAGATCGTGGCTAAGCTATCGCTTTGAACGGGTTCGGGTAATGACACGCAAAAAGGATGAAAAAGTTGCGTTATCATAAAACAAGTAATAATTGTGTGTTATATGAAGCATCGTATCGCTGAGATGTTTGTTAAGTCTCCGCGTCGTTTGTCACGCGAGCGCGCGGGAATCACGCCGGCTCGCGAATAAGTCACGCCGACGCGCGGCTGAGTCACGCCTGTCACGGCGGATATGCGTTACGGAAATTTTACAAAAACAAGTTTTGTGGAAGTAAAATGAATAAATTTTCCGTTACATTAAGCACCTTACCATTGAGATATTTTCAAGACTCCAGCGCCTTTTGTCACGCCATTGAGTTACATCTGCTGTTATGACGAATATGAGTCGCGGTAACTATTCCACCAAAGAGGAAAGCGATGAAAACTTGAAGAGTAGTTATACAGTTCAAAAACGTTAATTTTATATAAATTAGTGTATAATGAATTACTTACTTATAGCTAGAGTTTCCCAATATAACACTGAATCCCTGAAAATATTTCTGAAGTCTAAAATGACTTCCGCACTAACTTAGAGATGTCATTTCGACGACGACCCGCTTGGCGCAATGGTTTAAGCGCCGGTTGAGACGCAAGGGTCGCGGGTTGGATTCCCGCACCAACACAAATGTTTGTTGATGAAACAGATATTTGTGTTGGGTCTGGGTCTATGTAGTTCCTTCGTTGTTTCTGGTTTCCATAGTACAAGGGAAAACCTTAGTTTGGGACCAGGACAATGTATGTGATGTTGTCTCAATTTATTTTATTTAACCTTAATAAATTAATTTATTATCTGAATTATGGATGGCGTTTTGCATATTTTAATATTATGGATTTTTTTTAGTTGACGATTTAAGTTAATTGACGTGTCTGAATGCGGAAGTTAGTACTTATAATCGTAAACTGCTAAATGTAAGTAACATTAAGATGATTTTCGACCTTAGATACCCATTCCTTTACTAATAGGTATCGATTTTAGGGTTGGCACATTTTTAGCGGGTAGAAACTCTTACTACTACTACTACCGTTTTAGTCATAGCTCCGGTCGGAACACTGGCGGGTCACTAGCAGGTCACTGGCTGGTCACTGGCGTACAGGTAGTGAATACAATGTTCACTAGACAGGGAGTGCGGTGGCTTATTGTATCCGAGCGGCGCAATGACGCCGGCTTACTGAACTGCACCTGGATTTATTGCCTGTTCTGTGTAGGGTTGCCTGCTTAGATACTACTTATATTTCGACTGTATTGATAGACTTCAAATTAAAGCTTCTGGAAAGCTTCTGGTAGGACTTTTGCTTTTGGTACAAAATAATAAACAAATCAGTAAAATCGCTTACAATCAGGTGATACGTCTGATCCATTGCCACCCAGCCCTTAAATTTTTAAGGGGAATTTCGGATATTCGGATCGTCATCGTTTCGGACATTCGGTCGGATATTTATAATATCCGACATGATGTTAAATAAATAAAAGCATTATTTCTAAATTCTTCTAAGTCGGTATCACTCTTGATAGAGTGGTCGTGGTCATCAATTTACATCGCATTGGTGGCAAGCTTTACAACACGCTGCCACTCTTCTCTGATGGCCAATTCCAAATTACAGTTCATAAATTACAATAGTAACGCTAAATGGTTTTTTTTTTTCATTTATTGCATCATAGGTTTTACATTACAGATGTTTAAAATTAATAAGTTTCACCAAATAGTTCTTTAAATCTTAGCCTTGCATTATAACTATTACCTAAGCACATAAAATAATTATATTCTTACTGCTTGACGTTCCAGCTGCGTTAGAGCAGCCGTGATCACACACAAGCGGAGTTAATTCCCGTCTAATAATAATAGTTGAGTAATGCTGTCAACCCTAAGTATAGCTCCTGTTTGTTTCCGAGTAAAGCGCCCGAGGAGTCGATGGCAAGTACAAGGCTGGGAGCGGGCCACGCTGCTGTTCTATCAACAAACATACAGGATGTCCCGGTAAACAGTTTCATCCTTTTAACCTTCAATTCTATAATTCATTTAAAACAACGTTTGATTTTTTTATGATATAGGTGGCTGACGAGCCGACGAGATTACCTAATGATAAGCAATTACCACCGCCCAACGACGGGACGGGACGAAAATTTTTGGACGAAGTTTCCGAAAGTCGTTGAACAACTCCTTTCCTCCCAATTGGGCCTCTGGTATCCGCACTCACTCGTTTTGTCGAGTGAGTGAGGATACCGGAGACAAATTGCTGCTTCAGCCGGTCTTCTGTGAGACCATGTCACTCTAGTCGAGCCGGGCCTTTCATGCCGAAGCGAAGCTCTCCCACTTCTAAGTTACCTCTTATAGTTAACAAATA
The DNA here is from genome assembly GCA_014851415.1 of Cnaphalocrocis medinalis. NCBI lineage: Eukaryota > Metazoa > Arthropoda > Insecta > Lepidoptera > Crambidae > Cnaphalocrocis > Cnaphalocrocis medinalis. Next base: position 7,592,836 of record CM026299.1, on the reverse strand, counting down.
ACAATCAAAATTATTTAACATATAATATCAGCAGTAACAAACTAAACCGTGCAAATAAATAAATAAATTGTAAATTGAAACAACATCACATTTATTGTCCTGGTGCCAAACTAAGGTTTTATAAGATTTGGTTTAAATATCTTTTATCTCAGTGAAATCTTTATCTTAAATTCTCTATCACGCAAAATCGCCGACAAGCGCGTAGTCGCGTGACGATCTGATTCCCGCCAGCTCCAGCGTGACAAACGACGTCACGCAAAAAGTTGAACGACAGATTGTGCTTCAACGGCGTGGAGATAATTTGAGACAAGTCCAGTTTCTTTTTAGCCCTTGATATAGAACCGACACAGATGAAGGGGATATTAGGGATGTGAGGGCTCAACACCAGTGTGACACGATCGAAGAGAAATTGGACGTAAGATTAAAGGTTTAAAGTGTTTTCCAAGGCACGAGGGGGTACAAGACCTAAACTTCCAGACTTAAAGCTGACACTAAGAATTTCTGAATAAACAAACTCAGTTATTTTGGTATCGTTTACGTTACGTCACTTGTACATTTGTGTTCTTTTTCATTCAATTTCATTTCACATGTGGGCTTCAAACAGACAGGTCCATAATAATCTTTCTATAATGCTAAAATGTTAAGTCTAGGTAAATAAGGGGCCGATCACTAATTCAGGCACCTACTGCCAAGATTAGCTATTTAGAAAAACACTTTTATAAAGCGAAGAATTGCCATCCTCGCTATCAATTTCTTGATCTGCTTTGGAGCCCCAATTGGTTTTCGGCGCTCACTCTGCACTGTGGCAATATTTTCTCATAGCTACAATATTAGATAGGACCGGCCAAGGGCGAGTTGGTTTTAGTGTAAGGAGAGCACTGTACTAACTTATTTATAATGGTAGAACGTGACAGGAAAACCCATAATAACTTAAAGTAAACATATAGAAAAGAGCATATTCCCTTTTAAAATGTCGATCGCCTACTTTTTATGTGATAGGTGGCAGACGAACATATGGATCACTAGATCGAGAGCGATCGCTACCGTCCATAGACACTAAAATATTTTCAACTTTAACGTCGTAAGGCCCAGACACAATGGAAGACAGACAGCAGACACAAAGGAAAATCAATTGTTTTAAAATATGCCTTTTAAAAGGCTTTCGGGTCTACGACGTTAACATATTGTAGTTTGGATTATTTCATATCTCCCTCCACCAATTCCTGACAACGAGGAACGGACACGATTATAATAATTGCATTTTTACTGTTTATATGACTTTTGTATTTTTATTAATTGACTTATTGACTCATCACTGTTTGTTAATATTATTATAAATTGATTAAGGCATTATGTAATGCAGTGAAAACATGTTTAGGATTGCTATCTTGTACAAATCCATATAATATTAATATTCAATGTATATTTTCATGATTGTAATCTGTTTTGTTATCCTTAAATGAATAAATAAATAAATAGTTTATAGGTCCAGAACGCTAAAAATAGATCGTATAACTTTGTCAAACGAGTGATAACTTAAACCAAGAGATTTACGAGTATAAGTGCCGGACGCAGGCGTCTATATAAATCGCAATCTGCAGTTCAAGTGCAGCTCTTAATATTCGAACCAATTGGTGGTATTATTATCCTCGCGTCGTATGGCTGGAGATTGTAAGATTGGCTTGGCTATTCATTTGCTAATCTTATTTGGCACACTGCAATTTTTTTCCCGTCCTAATTCTCGAGGGTACTATACTGTTGAGATTTTTCTGCAAGAAACATATGGCCTAAACTAGAAATTGCCTAAATATAGTAGAGTGATGAACCGAGCACACTGCCCTGTGGTACACCTGTAGTTTACAGTATGCATTTAGTGCTCAATACAGTTCTAATAAAAACTAACAAATTCACTGAGACCTGAAGTGGTTTGACTGGGCTGGGATTCCTCTAACACCTTACATCTCGAAAAACACAATAGAGAATAGACATATGAACGGTATCCAAAGCCTTTTAGGAGTCTAAAAATACAACCAAGCATACGAGTATGTGTCTACTGTCTATATTAAATCTTTGAAAGCCAAATCTAAGGATAGTCAATAAGAAAAAGATTCTTAAAAGGTTCCATTTTATCATTTACAGATCCGGAACCATAAAAATAGATTGCAGAATGTTGCCATATGAACGATAACTCACACCCTAAGCTTCAGATGCGCCGCGCGCAGGCGTCTATAAATTGCGATCTGCAGTTCAAGTGTTCGGCAGCTGTTGATATACGAACCAATCGATGGTGTTAGCCTCGTCTCGGGGTTGGAGATCGTAAATAATAAAATATATTTTAATAGAAAAATACTTACAAAAGTAACAGATAAAAGTATATTATCATGATGTAATATGATTGTGTTTTCTTTTCTCTCTATTCCTGCTATACTCAGAATTTGTAATCATGTGAAGTAAACTGACAGATGCAACTGTCAGGTTTCTATACATTTTGACAATTTGCATCTGTCAAATCGAGTGATAATGTATGAAGATGACACATTGACATCTGTCAGTTTACTTCACATAATTTAAAATTAGAGTTTAGTGAACCATTCAATAGATTTAGCCCGTGAGTCAGAATTTGGTACGTCAAGAGTCAAGTCTGTTTATGATAGTGAAACGATCTTAGCGATTCAAATAGTTGAGGAACCAAATCATGTGTAGATTACTTTAATATGATTTGCGCTTATTGATTCATTCAAAAGTGTACTATTTTTTTTATGTGATAGGCTGGCAGACGAGCAGATGGATCACTTGATGATAAGCGATTGCCTACGTGGTGTCTATACACGCGCAACGCCAGTGGAGTCACAAGTGCACTGCCAAGCTTCTCAGGTCCCCATTTGGGTCATCGGTACCCTTACTCACTTGGCAAAACACAACGCAGGCGCTGCGCTGCTTTAAGTTTTCTGCGAGGCCGTGGCCAGCCCGATTTATGCTGAAGCGTGGACTCTCCCACGCGCATCAGATGTACTTAAACGTTTAAAAAGTTACTAAAAATTGTATCTATCGATGATATTGCTATTGTTTTTTCGTAGGTATAAAGCCGTAAATATAATGGCTTAATTATTGTAGATGATGTAGGTATGACATTATTAATATGAATTTTACTATTAAACCTTCGTGTGATGAATACTTGGGTTTGTTCAGTGTCTGGATGTAATATAAATGAACTTAAGTATTACATTTATTTATTTAATTAGTTGCACATGTCACATTAGTGGTCTTAAAACTCAATATTCTAATTAGTGCTGAATATCGATAAGTATAATGTATACATCACCCTGATAGGGTATTGTAATAACTTAAAAACTATGGATGGCACTGTACTTATTTGTTTTTTAACTTAGTCTATCAAATTCTTAATCTAATACTGCCTTGCCGTATTTATGAACACAGATATGGTAAAGTAAATAATACATCACGAGATTTAATTATCGTAACGAAGGCCTTGGTCAAGTAACTTACAAGGTAAACTGCACTCGAATCCGCTTTGAACTAATTATCAAATATGGCAGTGTAAATGCTTGTGGTGATGAGATGATTTTTTAAGTTCGATCAAAGCTTTTTTTCGTTAGGCAACAAGTATAATGTAAGTTGATTATCGTGGCAACAATTCGGACCGTCTGGTCAGACAACCAGTCTTGTATGTACGTACAGCCACACATAAAATTATACAAAATTTTCAATCGACTCTCATCTTACCGTAATACACATTAGGTTGAATATCAATTGAGGAAATTTGACAGGTTGTGTTAACCTGATGTGTGTCTGACTGTACGAAACAAGATTGGCTATTTGACAGCTCACTTAGAGCACAGACCAATAAGAGAACAAGTTACTAAGAGCAACGGTACACAAACCAGTCCATTCTATTTATCCTCGTCAAACCACTCGCGTATTATGTGAAATCCGTGATAAAAACAAAAGTGTTTTGTTAAATTAATACCAAACAACGCTGTGAATTCACACAATCAAAAAACCTTTTAGTGTAGACTAAGTTTAATACGTGCTTATTCTGTGTCAAAATGAATGTTCATATAGGAAATGTTATATTACTTTTTGTGTTTTCTGAAGGAAAGGGAATAAATACACCTGTGTCAGCGCTGCAGTCACCGTATGAACTACACAATGGACTTACAGAGAATATAAGAAAATTTTCCTTTGAACTTTTATACCATACTTCTAAGGCACAAGCTAAACAGAAGAACCTTATAATATCCCCTATAGCAATGTGGACAATATTAGCAGCTACATCGGAAGGCGCTATCACAACCACGCGACGGCAAATAGACCAAGCGATAGCTTGGTCTATTCCCAATCTGATAAGATTGGCAATCCATTCTAAATATCGAGCAACAATCAGCACCATCGCTAATTGGCTTCAACCAAGAACGGAAACCTATAGATTTAGTCAAAATAAATGCCATATTCGTCGACTCAAACAAGTCCCCTTTACAAGAGTTTAGCGACACAGCATTGAAGTACGATGATACAAAATTCGTTGCAATAGATTTTAAAAAGTGTGAAGATGCTGCCAAAATTGTTAATAAAGTAATATCAAAAGTCACTGATGGAAAAATTCCCAAATTGGTTGACAGTAGCTCTTTCTCAGACTCAGAAATGGTTTTAGCTAGTGCCTCTTATTTCAAAGGAGAGTTTACTTTCTCGTTCAATAGATCAAACACAGCTAGAGCCCCTTTTTACAATAGTAAAGGAAATAAAATTGGAGAAGTAAATATGATGTACAAGAGAGATAGCTATGCATTTGCAAACATCAAAGAACTTGGAGCAAGTGTTATTGAACTACCCTACGGAAGGGAAAACCGTTTCTCCATGCTCGTCATGCTGCCTCATCCAGGAGTATTGCTCGAAAGTATATTTTCAAACTTTGTAAATGTCACATTAGATTCACTACTTGAAGAATTAAGGAGTTTTAAAGAAGATTACGGTGACAATGAAGTGGACTGTTATATTCCTCGTTTCAGGATTGAATCAGATCTCGATATGACCGATACCTTAAAGAACAGCTTCGGTATCATAGATGTGTTCGATGAAAGTAAGGCTGAGCTGCCGTATATGGCTAATTTCCTCCTGCATATATCTAAAGTGATTCACAAAACACAAATTGAAGTTTCAGATGATTATACAATAGCACCAGGGGCGGCTACTTCAAACATTAATAGTAACCGGTTTGGTGTTGTGCGCTTCGAAGCTAATCGACCTTTCACGTACATGATTATTGAGAGGACCACTCACACTATTGTATTTGGGGGGTTCTACCGAGAACCCTAACCCTAGGATCACGTAAAACCAGACAATGCGATTACGACTCGTAATGAAATTAGTATGTGTGTGAGACATAAGTAGTTCTTGTAACATTTAATTATAATTTTAGTACCTTATATTATGTTTTGTAAAAATAAAGATATATGTTGTATAAAGAGGTGAATTTTTAAATATGTCTTTTTTCCTGTAAAATATAGAGTGAACATTTACTACATGTTATTTTTACCAATATTTTATTTTATTTCAGAACAACATATTTACATATTTTCGTAATAACTAATTACCTATCTATAAGTAGCAAACTTTAAAGTAAATAAATAAATAAATTGAGACAACATCACGCATACATTGTCCTGGTCCCAAACTAAGGTTTTCCCTTGTGCTATGGGAACTAGAAACAACGAAGGAACCACAAACACCCAGACCCAACATAAATATCTGTTTCATCAACAAACATTTGGGCCGGTGCGGGAATCGAACCCGCGATCCTTACGTCTCAACCGGCGCTCAAACCATTGCGCTAAACGGGCAAAAAAATAAAACACATAATAATTTAAATATGCAATTAAAAAGAAATAAAACACATTATAGGTATACAAAAGAGGAAAGACGAGATAAAAATATTTACAAAGGACTGTTTATGTATTTGTATATATATCTATATATTGTATATATCTCTATGGTTAAAAAAATACATTTTCCCGGTCCTAATAAGGTAAGACATTCATACATCAGCTTAATAATCTGTCGACGTAACGTGTTTGACATTAGGGTGAGAGTCGATTGAAGAAAACGAATATGCCACAAACACACCACGACATAATCTATCTTATCAACAAAAAGTTCTCATAATAACCATAATAATACTTTTTATAGCAATGCAATAGTTTTCCTGTATCAACAACCAACAAAAACTTATACCCTCAATGAAATAAAAGTTCATTGCATGTGACGTAACTTTGTGAAACGACAACAGTTACTTCTCTCGACATCTCTTTCGGCCGTGAAAAATTATGAAAGGTCGCGGCAAACGAATCGCCTGCCTGCCGGGGGGAGCCAGCAATACACCCTCAGGTTGATCTAATACTTGGACGCCTTTAACTCATATATTCATATATGGCGGTCCACTACCGTGCGCTTTACTCGACACTTTCTGCCACGCACTTCCTCATTGTGGAATTAACTTCCCGCAGCGGTATTTCCGAACCGGTACGACATTCAAATCTTCAAGAAACGAGCCTATACCTTCCTAAAAGGCCGGCAACACATCCGCATTCCTTCTGGTGTAGCTGATGTCCATGGGCGGCGGTGATCACTTACCATCAGGTGACCCGCTTGCTCGTTTGCCTTCCTATAATATAAAAAAAAATTATACCCCAATATTTCGGTCTATGGTCAACATCAACAATGAACCATCGACGCACCGACCAGTGCACTCTCTTTTGTTATCTTATCTTCTTATTTAGATGGGACTGCATTCTGGCGTGAGACATGAACGAAGAGGGATCAAGCTTAGGGTCAGCTGCTTGACGTGCTTTCCAAGGTACGGGAGTACAAGACAAGAACTTCCAGAATTAATAGAAAAAACTTACTTATTTTGACGCAGTGAACTTTATTATATTGGCAAACCGTATAGCTACGTAGGCAACAAATATCTGGCTATGCCACCACAGCTGGGTCCCGGCAGGAAGCCCCAAAAAGGTTTGGGTTGTCATCTTAACGGATGGCTTGGGTGGCAAATACCTCATTGCAATAGATGCGAAAGACCATGCGAAGTAGAGGAGTAGTAGGATAGCGGACCCTGGGGTTTGAGGCGCAATCTTGAGACGCAATCGAGACTTAATCTCGGTTTCCCGGGTTCGATTCCCGGGTCGAGCAAAAGTATGTTTCGAAGTTTTCAAACATAGCTCGGGCTAGTGATCACCAATCAGCATTAGGCAAGCGTGATGATCAAGCCTAACCCCATCATAGTAGCGATGCAATGACTTGATTTCTATGATGGAGGCATTTGCCCTGCACTGGACCAGATATAGGCTGTTACTTTACCTTACTTTTTACCCTTTAGTTGAGCATTGCCTGTTTTTATATTAAGTTTGTATTCCTTGGCTTCCAGTGTCCCCAGTTCCCAGCATAAACGAGATGAATGAGGGCGCTCCTGGCCGGCTGGCAAACAACAAAACGATACAGTGAGGACAATAGAACCGCGACCAAGATATGTCCCGATTTATCGCAATCCGGGGAAGGGTTCTCGCTTATTATTCCTTCCGCTGTTACTACAGTATCTCATGGGGTAATGAGAAAACAAGCTCGTATCGTAGGCCTATTATTAGCTATTTATGACTACATTAGTTGTCCCTCCATTCCGTTGCGGGATTACTTACCACTTCGTAGCTTTCGGTGTCGAAACACTGGGCCCGTGGGGTCCCGATGCTCTCTTTCTTCAGAGACTTAGGTAAGCGCTTATTTGAAGTCACGGGAGAACCCAAAGGCTGGCAGCTACTTCGCCCAGCAAATTCCCATAGCTATACAACAAGGTAATGTTGCCAGCGTTTTGGAGACATTGCCACAGGGGTCTACTCTATTTAAATTTTTCTTTATGGTAGTTTTAACTCGTAGGTAGCTTTAGTTTTCAGTTATTGTTTTTCCTTTTATGAATTTTTTCTTATTTTGTCCAACAAAGTACATTTTGCTAAATCTGGGTCCTGTTACATATAATACTCATCCATACTAATATTATAAATGCGAAAGTAACTCTGTCTGTCTGTCTGTTACTCTTTCACGCCAAAACTACTCAACGGATTTAAATGAAATTTGGTATACAGATAATCTAGACCCTGAAAAAGAACATAGGCTACTTTTTATTGCGAAAAGGGGATTGTAAGGGGTTGAAGGGGGGTAAAAAGTTACTTTTCCACGCGGACGAAGTCGCGGGCGGCCGCTATATATGATACAATCTTAAATTATTTTATTGGACGTAGACGACACAGTGTCATATCAAGTAGGTTAGGTTAGTAAATTTTTGATCGACATTATGTGCGGGAGTTTCATGCGACGAATGTGTTCTCGCCCTTAAGGCATGTTGTCGTTGCGGTCTCGGTCTCTAGTTCGGAGCCAGCACCGTCGCTCGGGCGGACGGTCACGGACCTGTTAAGGGCTGACCGCAGCTACAAAGGAACTTACGACGGTGAGAAACCTGCCTCTTATGTTTGGGTTGCGGTACAAACCCTACTTGCATTTAGGAATGTGGTTATAGATCTTTATTGCTTACCACGGGAGTGCGATGCTAAGATTTAAACAGTGTTCGGATTAACACGTCGCGTGTAGGATTTCATTCGTATTCCTTCCTTAGGAGCCGACAACACGTACTTGATGTAGATATCCATGGGTTGTGGCGATAACTTACTATCAGGCGTTTGTTCGCATATACAGGATGAATCTGATCATTTAGATCCCTTTAACTACGTGTTCTACCAACGATTCTGCACTACATTTAATTTTGTACTATGACTTTTGAAAATTCGCATAAAAATTTTCAAGTTTCCATACAATGGCAGTCACGTGACTCGGTCATGGAGAGTAGAAATTTTTTTTGAATCGAAAAGTTGTTGAACAAATGTTGTTCAGAATGGTTTATAGATCATGTGGTTAAAAGGATGTAAAAGTCCACAGATACTCCCTGTATATAAGTGCATTATTTTGGAACATTAAGTACTTACTAAAGTATTGCATTTTACTTGATTTCTATATCTTACTTTCAATAGGCTTATACCTTACTTCATATTACTTTTTCGTACACAGTACCACCACGGGCGGTCTACACACAGTATGTGTTAGTATGTGACTTCGTGAGCATCAGGTATAAGCAATAAGTAATAGGCGCTTTGAAGGTTGTTCGCTTCGTGTTGAGCGGTCGCCTGCGGCGTGAAATATTGTTTGTTTACTTGGAAAGTATATAAGCACGCATTATTTTATTTCTGGCTAGTTACTACTTAACTCGTTTCTGATGTTCAAGCAGCATTAATGACTAACCTCGCCGGATGGTACCTACAAGATAACTCGTCGTAACTTTTCTAAGTTTGGCACTTTTTCTTTCATTGTATCAAATTATTATTATAATTGAATGTTTATAATAACTCATAATTTCTTTATTGTGGAACACAGGTGTAAAATTATATTACAAACTTCAGCATGGTACTTGAATGTGTGACTCTCTTAAAATCGTGAAACTTGATGATGGTGGAGAGTATGGCAGCTTCATTGGTTATTAAACATTAAAAACTTGTTAGTTTTTTAAACATCTCCAAGTTTCTTACGCTCACGACAAACCTTTCTTGACATTATAGGTTCGTCATAATTAACTAGTTACTCGTACTTACATATGTATTACAAAATACCAATAATGTTTACCCCCATATGGAGCTTTTCTCGAAATCAATCCACTCTGACTAAACGAAGCAAACACCTACTCAACAGCACATCCCACGTCCGACAATACAGTCGTAACACGCGGACACAGGCCCGGCATCGAACAGTAAAACATCAAGTGCCGCCCGCATCCCGCGTCCCGCATCCCGCATCCCGCATCGCAGTCACATAAACGCGTAATTTGTGTTTATTGCGGGATCCCCGCGAACTTTACTGCGGTGGAGTTATTGGCGAATGCGGGGCTTGTCCATAACTGGCCGACAGGGTTGCCCGCATCTATTTTTTAAAGTATTTTTTTGTCCAATGGACGGAGAAGTCATCCAAATCTTCAAGAAAGGAGCCTATACCTTCCTAAAAGGCCAACAACGCATCCGCACTCCATCTGGTGCAGCTGATATCCATGGGCGGTGGTATTCACTTACAATCAGGTGACCAGCTTGCCCGTTTGGCTTCCTATACTATAAAAAAAGTGGTCTAAGTCATCACGTCATCTTTTTCTAGGCCTGCCTCACAGAAGACGTCCTGCTGGCTGCCAATGTGACCATCTTAGTTCACCATTGCTTCAAATAGAGTCCAATGGAGACTTAGGGGTAGCCTGTGCCCAGCTGTGGGACATTGTAGGCTTAAAAAAAGAACAAAAAGATGTTGGCTTGTGGGTGAGCCACGATTTGACCGGAGTATAACACGGCTTCACCGAAAATCGGCGTGAAATAGCGCTATATTTCGACGCGTGAATGACCGGAAGTCAAATACGGTGGAAAGGGGGTTGGCAGTGCACTAGTGACTCCAATGGTGTTGCTGGGTGTCGGTGGGTAATCGCTTACTATCAAGTGCTCCATTTACTCGTCTACCACTTAAAAATGGCAAGTTTTCGTTGCCTATTAAAAGAGCATAAATCTTAAAACATATGCACTCTTATGATGTTAAAATTAACAGCATAAGAGTCATAAAAAATTTGCAATTTTGCTATTTTTCATTAACCAAAATATCATTTACTTCTGTCACTCGCACTAAATATACATTTCTTTATTCAATAGATAAATGTGAACTAACTGTAGAAACTTTTAAGGCTTAATGCACTATTATAAATTTTGTAAGACAACTGTATCGAGTTAAAAGCTGTAAAAAAAAACAAAGATTCGAACATATATAATTGTAAACTGAATAAAAAATGTATAACTTACAATGACGGTAATCTCGAAAGCGACGTATTTTAGCATATCCTGTAGAATAAACGTTTGTACTGTGGCAACACCAGCGGAACCCGAGCATTTGCTTCACAAATTGTTTTCGGCTCCGTTCGTTTTATGTCTCTGTTCCACGGCGGAATTGATGACGTACGATGGGGCTGGTAATCTTATCGGGGGCTTCGAGGATTTTTTAATATCTCCTGTAAACAAAATAGGGATAGGTACTATAGTATTGCCACTGGGACAATAATGAAAGGCGGATTGTGCTTAGGAGTTCTTGTAATATCTGGAAGAAATAATAATGAGATCACTTCCTAACGCGTTAACACTCCGTTACTCGATTGTGTTGATATCAGGTTCGGGCCCTCTTGGCCCGCTTAGTCGTACGTCTCGCGATAGAATGCGCTCCAGCGAGCGTGTTTGTTTATTTTTCAAAGTATGACAGATTCCCATTACAAACTCGACCATAAACGGCGGCCAGTACTCAAAGAGTTTACCATCGTTACATCACTCCCCCCCTTAATGAAAAAAAAAAATTTTGAAAAAAATTTTTTTTTGTCAAAGTTCGGACTAGTGACCACAGGTTGAGGACCCCTGGCCACGAGTGAAGTAAGACTTGGCGGGCTTACAATCTTTATCAAAAGCTAATTAATCCTACCTAACGGAGGAGAAGTAAAAAATATACAATTCAGTAAAAAAAATTGAAGGTAGGATTGGATCCAGGACCCGCAGAAGGTCTAGCAAGTGGGAGTGTGAGTCCCATTTGCTTGAAGATGAAAAAACCTCCGAAAAATTCACCTCCCAGGACCTTATCCTAACCTTGCTACATCCCTAGCTAAGTCCCTGCCTACGGTACATGTTAAGTCCTAAGTAACCAAAACTGGATGTCCTGTTCCAGGCATGTCCCTACTTCAAATGAAAACAAAGAGAATAAACTTTAATTAATGATGTTAGTTTAAGTAAGTTTCAATCAAACGTTAAATTACAACTTCTTGTTAGATTATCCCTTTTGATCGTACATGACGTCGATTAAGCTAAAGTTAATGAATGGGTTAAGTTAATGACCCTTTTGAGAAGTTTAAGTTAATAAAAATTTTGAATAATCAGGATAATCTAATACCTTGCATGGAATGGACATCATCCTACTCCCATACTAAACAAAGCTACTCCCCACTTATATCTAGGATTCGATGACACAGGCTCCATCTTTTGTCCCGGCGACAAACAAGATAGGGTCTCTTTCATCCTATGTTAATATGGGCTTAAAATTACCTAACAAATCCCCAAAAACTGTTAATACAGGCATAAGACAGAAAACGAGAAAAATATTGATGTATTGAGTCCATAAGGGTCTCATGCACTTATAGCCACTATGTGCCAAATGCATACAAAAATAGATTTCCGAATCCGGACGTTATCCCATCCTAACTCTTGCATCTTCACGCTTGGAAGCCCCTTAACTAATTCCCATCGATCACCTATCATACCTGCCTAACTCCACGAACAAGAAAAGTTTTATTCCCTATTCTAGACTTATTTGATGTTGGTGAAAAAAAGGGAGATTTTTTTATAGATCCATCGCTATTTATTTAAGGGAATACGAATGGTAATGATCGCGCCTATCATCTTGCCTACACAGAATCTTCTTACAGGCAGTCTCTCATCCGCCCTGCTGCCTTCCTCTGCCATCGCGCCTTTGCGTAGCCTACCTAAGCGATGGAACTTTAACGATTTTAATTTTATGATGCTCAGCATATGAAACAGAAACACAATATTAAAGTATACACATTCACATAAATATAAGTTAACAACAACATCTCTTGTAGACAAAATAATCATAGGATAATTGATGAACACAATTGAAGTCCATGGGTTCTGTAGATAAAATAAAAGTCGAATATTACCCTAACTGTACCTTATTCTCTAATGGAGTAAAATAGAATAACCTATCTACAAACTAACTAACTTAACCTAAAACAATACTACAACCGAAATAAGATAATTTAATCGAATTCTACTTTGATACAGCGAGCGCGTCACTAACCCCCCCACGGTATTTGCATGTCTGACCAGACCTTTGCATTTTCCGCGAAACTTTACGTATTCGTTAACGCCTGCCTAGCATGGAATGGTTTCATTCGGTTAATGTGTATCCACATCACTACGTGCCAATCGTCTTCCCATCTGACCACATAATTACATTCGCTCATCCTTCTAACCACTAGTAAGGGCCTTTATACAATCTACATAGTTTCATTGTCTTACCCGTAATTCTCCTTGGTGTATACACCATCACCCAATCTCCCGGCTGGAACTGTCGTAGCTCCGCTCTGACATCATATCTTCTTTTTTGTCTGGCCTGGGCTCGTGCGATGTTATCGACCGCCCTGGCCGTTAAATTCCGTAGAAAAATTCACCTTGTCTTCTAAAAATTTAATTGGGTATTATTTTCCGTTCGTACGGCTGCATCGGTATCTGAACGCGGTTCCTTAATGGGTTTGTTCCTCCTAGATGAGGTTCTAGTCGGGCCTACTACATCCACTCCTATCTTCTCACACATGCCTTTCACTGGTATTGGTGTCATCCGTGCGATCTTATTCATCCCTCTCCTTTCCTGACAAACTTCTAACTTATCTGGTCATCATTTGTCTTCTTATCCTCTATCGACACTAATGGACTTCTGCTCAGAGAATCCGCTACCACCTTATTCTTCCTTTTCTCAGAGTACTCGTGGACCTTCTGTAGATTTGTCGAATATACATAACCTTCTCGAGGTAATACTTGATTGGTCATTTTCCTACCTATTTTTTTCCTAATGTTGTCCACTGATACCAGTCTCACGAAACTCAGGTATAACACCTCCGGTATATGAAACTCACGACAGGTTTAATGGCAATCGAACCCGCCAAAGTAGGAAAGTAAGTGCACATTAAATAGTTACTATGACATCTCTCACTCTTTCATTTTAGCCGTTTAATACAGTCACAGCGGCCATTTTAACATCCGTCAACGTCATTTGTCTGTCAGTCACCGATCCGAAGCCGTAAACTATAAAAAAAAAATTCTGTCAGTCAAATTACTTCGCGGGTTATTGTCTGATTTCAAATTATAATTATAATTTGCATTTATTACATTATTATTTGCTTGATTTTCAAACGTAATCTGTAAACCTTTGCAGTGTTTTTCATTTAAATAAAGATGCCAAGGGTTTCATGCGAGATATGTGGCCTGAAAACAATTCGGGTGGGAAACAAAAAACGGGCATTTATGGCTCAATTTCCACTGGATGAAGCTCGGTTAGTACATTTTATGAATTAATAAGGATCAATAAAGCTGCATTTATTGATAATTTATTGTATTTCAGGACATATTTTCAATTATAAAATGTGTGAATAAATTTTACTTAAACACTAGTGCAGTGTAATATTTTATCGACTACCTACTTATCGATCAATATTTTTTTGTATGTGTGATTCCCTCTTAAAACCTAATTTCATAAAAATCAATTATTTAGCGGCAGATATTTTTAATAAGAACAAGATCGTGCAGCTTGAGTCCGTATTTCAGACATTTACATGATATCATTTTTATGTTTGTTACAGAACCTTCAACACTGACACACACCTACGTGTTACCGACCCAGGAAACGGCGTCAGATAATTTTAACAAGAACAAGATCGTGCAGCCCCGAGTCCGTATTTCAGACATTTACATTATTTTTTTTTTGTTTGTTACAGAACCTTTCACATTAACACACATCTACGGATTACCAAACTAGGGAACGGCGTCAGATAATTTAAAAAGCACAAAATCGTGCAGCCCGTGTATGTGTTTTACCTGCTTTAATTTTTATCCTAAAAATGTTTCAGACATTTACAAAATATAATTTTTATCTTTGTTACAGAACCTTCAACACTGACACACACCTACGTATTACCGACCCAGGAAACGGCGTCAGATAATTTTAACAAGAACAAGATCGTGCAGCCCGAGTCCGTATTTCAGACATTTACATTATTTTTTTTTGTTTGTTACAGAACCTTTCACATTAACACACATCTACGGATTACCAAACTAGGGAACGGCGTCAGATAATTTAAAAAGCACAAAATCGTGCAGCCCGGGTATGTGTTTTACCTGCTTTAATTTTTATCCTAAAAATGTTTCAGACATTTACAAAATATAATTTTTATGTTTGTTACAGAACCTTCAACACTGACACACACCTACGTATTACCTACTCAGAAAACGGCGTCAGATAATTTGAATAATAACAAGATCGTGCAGCCCGAGTACGTTCTTCGACTGGCTTAAGTTTTGATTTAAATACCTTAATATTTCAGACATTTACAAAACTTAATTTTTATGTTTGTTACAGAACCTTTAACATTAACACACACCTACGTGCTACCTACCCAGGAAACGGCGTCAGATAATTTTAAAATGTATTATATATTGATAATGTATGTTATAATTAAAAATAAATATTTTTTAATTTTATTTTTTACTTAAAAAAATTACAGGAGCTATCGATATCATTTTATCGATAAAGCTAAAAAAATTACAGGAGCTATCGATATCATTTTATCGATGAAGCTAGCCATCCCTATTTTTTGGGTCATGTTGGCGACATTGTTTTGTCAAAGTTTCAGTTAGGTTTGCTAGGTTGGCACTGACCGAGGTCGTTTCTTTCATTTCTTTGATAAATTGCATCGTTTTCTTTTTTTTACTACGGAGTCCCGTCTCTTATAACGTAGTGATTACTTGCTCAGTGACTGATACTCCGTAGTTTTCTAGACGTTGAGAAAATTCATATTTATTTTGAACGTCAACCTGATTTGTCACGAATGACGGTTGGCTATCGTAATTGTTTTTTGAATTTGTTGACGTTGTCAACATGTCATCAGATGACAATGGAGTTTTTATTCCTCTTAAAATTATTTCTCCATTGGAAAAATCCAGAATCGCCTGATTCTTTAGCAAAAAGTCATGACCTAAAATTATTTTACTTGCTAAATCCTTAACTATATAGAATAATGATTCGAAATCCTCATTGCCTATTTTAAATTTGTATCTAATCGCTCCTAATATCGGTAATTTACCGCCATTTACAGCTCTCAATACATGATCTGATTCTAAAATCTCGTACGGGCCTAATAGGTGCAATGTCTGATCAGACATGCACGACACCGTCGCTCCGGTATCAATCAAAGCAGTAATATTATTTGATTTACAAGTTATAATTACATGAGGTTTGGTATTTCTATCGCTAACTACTAAGATATTGTCTTCGTTTGTCTGGGTCGCCGCGTTGGTTTGGGTCGCACTGTTTGTGACGTACACCTGCTGCTGACCGTTCTTCGTTGGATCCTGGGATCTTGCGAATATGTTGGACGGCTTGAGGATCTCCAATTGTATGTAAGGTTCGCCATCGGACGTCTTCTTTGGGTGGGGGTCTGAGCTGTAGTTGGTGAGCGACTCGGCGTGCGAGGAGGTGCTACCGGTGGAGATCTTCGAAAACCTTCAGGTGGGGTTCCATATCTATAGGGTGAGTCCTGGGTTCGAGGGTTGCTATGGCTAATCGTCGTTGGGATATTGGTGGCTCGAACCTCAGTTTTTTCGTAAATGTTTTTCAGCTGTATGATTAGTTTTTTTAATTGGCTCTTGTCTTCTAGGACTGTTGAGCTTAGCTTGTTTTTGAAGAATGGAGTTGTTGATTTTAAGAACTGTACTATAAATTTCTCATCTTCTTTTATTTTAGCCTTATGGGCTAATTCTTGGAGGCGGTAAAAATATTCCAGAATATCTTCACTATATTCCTGCTTCGCGTAGTAGAATTTCTCCTCATAATTTATCTTGGCAGGAAATTCTTCTAGGAAGATTTTTTCCAAATCTTCCCATTTTTCAATTTCGTCCTCAATTGTTTTGTGGAATGCCAATGCCGGTCCACTGAGATAATTTGGGAATATTGCTAATTTCTCTTCTTCATTGAATTTCTTATGATGCAGAGTCGCTTGAATTGCTTCAAAAAATCTTCTGAGTCTTGTTTGATTCCGTCGAATAATTTGATGTTTACTAAGCACTGTCCTTCCGCCATTTTGTTTTTATTTAAAATATTTTTTATAAAATATTATGTAATTTTTTTTATTAATTTGCAATTATTATATTATTTATTTATTTGTTTGTTCGTTTGGTATTTGGTTTTTATTTGTATTGTTTATATTTATATTTGTATAATGTTTATATAATGTTTTGAACGACACTTCACTTATTATTGCATGTACATAAATACCTGCCCGGTTTTTAGATTTACCGGCAACTTCCTTATTTTTGTTGTCGCTACCCGGCGCTGCACCAAATATAGTATTGCCACTGGGACAATAATGAAAGGCGGATTGTGCTTAGGAGTTCTTGTAATATCTGGAAGAAATAATAATGAGATCACTTCCTAACGCGTTAACACTCCGTTACTCGATTGTGTTGATATCAGGTTCGGGCCCTCTTGGCCCGCTTAGTCGTACGTCTCGCGATAGAATCAAAGCGCTCCAGCGAGCGTGTTTGTTTATTTTTCAAAGTATGACAGATTCCCATTACAAACTCGACCATAACGGCGGCCAGTACTCAAAGAGTTTACCATCGTTACAGTACCTACACGGTTTTATCGAATTCCTCTCGCGATGGGATTGTAAAGGAAATTTTGTTTTTGTTGGGAAGTAATAATACAAGTTTATTGTGATAGTAAAATATATATTTTTTGTGTTCAATATTCATGCTGTAGAAGGTGTTTTTGTGCCCCTATGGGGCTTAGCTATGATTCAGAGAAAAGTTTTAATTGGTCAACAGTTTATCAGCGATTACTTACTAACGCGCACTAAGGCATCCAAAATGGGTCTTGGCTTTCACATTGTATTCACCTATGACTATAGCAGGGAATTTAATCACTATATAAGCTTCTGTGCAGAGTATATTTACTTATATATTATTTATTTCACACTCATCATAAGTTAATGCCCGTATATTCATCTCATGGCTAAAAAAATACTGTTTACTCCGACAACTTTGGGATTTTATGTGACGTTTTTACTATTTCCCATGAGTTACAGAATCCCATGTAAAAAAGGACTAAACCGAACGTGTCCACTGGGGAAAACGCAATTTGCCCACTTTGTGCGAAAAAACGCAGCGCCGACGGAAACTAAATAAAGTTGAAAAATGTTTGCCGAATTCTATGTCAATGGGGACATATTTGAATTAACTATAGACTACAGGCTACAGGCGTCTTTTTAAAAGAATAAGGCAAATCCAATATAATATTAAAAAAATATATCGATGTCCTTGTTGAAGGGTAAACAAAACATAGAATATGGAACCAAAACTAAAGCCCATGAGTATTCCAAATAACTCTACATTTATCCTCCATCTATAATTTTTTTTCTGACTTTAATTCGTGATGATTACCTTCAGGGCATAAATTGTTTTGATTATTATTTTTCATTTCATACTTTTGAGTGAAGAGATATTGAAATAGGTAGACTATATTTACTTACAATTAACATATCGATGAACGAGAGGTTCTTGCAAATATTTCGTTTGATGGTCATGAGGTAACTTCTCTTTTTCGGGGGAAAATCTTTTTAATGCCCATTTTGAACAAGATTCTCACACACGCCCGATTGCCGTCGTTGTCTAATGCATCAGAAGCATTTGTTGTTCCGTGTTCTTACAAAACTTTATTTCAAAACAAGTTTCATAATGGAAATTGAAAAGCCGTGCATTTTTTTTCCATTTAGGTTAGGAATTTCAATTTGTCAATGTTTCAGTTCCAGCTTCCGGCGAGTTATACGCTCTGCACACAATACTGTTTCACTGTGCATTAGCAATAACAGCGAGACATTTCTGATCAAAAAAACAGTGCCGTGGTAAAAAGTAGGTAATCAGATATCATGTCGCGTATACAAGGAAGGGGGAGGGGGGTTACCCTAGACGGCCATCCATCAGATGGTAAATATATTTAATTTCTATCTTATTATTTAAATATTAAATATACTCTTACATTGGATTTGGGATACATGAATCGAAACTTTTTTGTCAGGCACTCTTAATCTAAGCTAAGTATTTTACCATGAGGCTATCATAGCTCGTGATTTCGTAGCAGCGATCTACGACGCTCGCTACGATATATGCTACGGCACTACGTAGAATAGTCGTAGCGTAAATGGTCGCTCTAATTATGCAGTTCACTATGATAGGTCTGGTAGCAAGTCATTTTAATATTGAATATCTTATATAATTAAAAAAATAAAGACATAAAAGCGAATATTCATAACTATCTTATCAATCATCAAGATGTGTCAAAGGACCTAACTAGATGAAGGATAATAATAATATATCGGAGGTCTCAATGCAATTTCTTAATAATCGTTTTATAACAATGAATACCAAACAAAAGGTAGCCCCAGAGTGGACCGAAACTTTTAAGCACTGAGGCACGTTTGAAATGATGAGAGTGTGAGTTTAAGCCCCTCATGAGAGCAGGGAATTATCCTAATCTCACAGGAAATCTTACGAACAATAGCTCACGAGCGTTATTCTATTCAGTGTTGCCAAGTTAGCACTTTCGGCGCTAAATCTACCACCTATTTTCATAAGTCTTTCACTAATACGACGTTGGGTTACCACAACTTGGCAAATTACCACAGGTTATGTGAGGTTATATTTTTCGACTAGGTGCTATACGAAATAAAAAAAAAAAAGAGAACACGTCATTTTCTCTATTGAATGTAAAAAAGAGCGCACGGCTGTCCATAGGTATATACAGGTTGTATTGGTATTCAATGGCTTTTAAAAAATTGCACCCAAAACTCTACAGTACAACCCAAAACTCGTCAGTCACGTGACTTGATCATTTTATATCGGTTGGGGAGTCGAAAATTATTTCGGTGAATTTCCAAGAGTCGTAGAACAAATGTTGTTCAGAAAGGTTGCTTGAAGATGTGGTTAAAGGGATATACCTAAATACAAGTACAATATGTATAAACAACTTAAAAGTTAACTCAATAAAATACAAAAAAAAAACATTTTTTTTGTTAAAGAGATCTTTAGCTAACACTATGAAAATTCTGAATACTTGATAACGCACCTTTTAGCGCCCAATACCAATTCATGATATCGAGCTGGCAACACTGCGCGTATTGTGTACACTTTGACAAATTGTGGACCAGAGACAAATGAGCTGGATGGGGTCTGTGGTTAATGGAGTCCCGTCGATAGCCTTTGTGACCAGTCCTCGTGGCGCATAGTAAACATACGCAGTAGGTTTTTATGTGATAAGTGGCAGACGAGCAGACGGATTACGTGATGTCCGCCGCTTATTGACGAATGTCTATGTAAACTAAAAGTGCGCTGTCAACCTTTTAACCCCCTATCCCCTCGATTGGGCATCTTGTACCATCACTCATTTGGGGTGAAACATAGCGTAGGCGCTGCTTCACGCCGGTGTTCTCTGCAGTACTTAGTCTTCTTCATAATAAGATAATTAAGGGTCTTGAAGTTTGAATAAATAATGTTTGTCCTTATACTAAAATGGTTGCATATTTGGACATTATACGAGTAGAATTGACTATTATAAGATTAAATCATCCAGGATGTATCAGAGGACGTAAATAATCAACCTAATACATAATGCAGGAGTTTCCACGAGCTAGTGCCTTGACTTCACCCACATTCGCATGCTTCTTTACATTCCACAACTTGCTGGAACCCTTTGTACTATGACTGAGTAAGCCTACACTTGGCCACGCTCGCCAATACTCGGCCAAGCTCGCCCACACTCGCCCACGGCTAGTCCAAGGCGTTGTTTCAGCCGCAATCAATCTTCGCGGCAATACATCTTGCAAATTCAGCTACGCAATACCTCGCTTTGACATGAATGATCCTTTGGGACCGTCACAAGGCATAGTATTGCAAGGAAATCTGGTTTCAGATGTATATGCAAATGATGATGTGATGATCCCCAAAAAAATGTTATATTCTGGATGAGAGTGGCCGAAAATCGGGAGCAGTGGCGCGCATTAGGGGAGACCTATGTCCAGCCAGTGGACGAGTGTGGGTTGCTGATGAAGATGAATGGGGGGAAGGAACCGCGCGCCGTGCCACAGAACATCGCCCATAAAGTGATTTACCGAAATGCCCCCCGTTTGTGCCTGTGTTACCGTTTTTTTTTTTTGGTGGCCCAGGAGAAATGCGTTACGCATACCCATCCGTCTGTAAATGGATGGGTTATGTCGGACTCCCCCCCCGCAGAAGGCGGGGGTATACCGACTAAAACTCCTGGGACTCTCCCTCATCGTCCTTAAGTGGGAGAGGATCGTGGGGCAGTGGTACGGAACCTTACTCCACGATCCTCCCCCGGACGGCAGCCCGCCTTACACGGCGGGCTTAGGCGCTTCCTCGTGGGAGAGGGGACAGCCGAGAGAGTATCAAGCCGTCCCTCCAGGCGTAGGAGGTGATCCGTGCAATGCCGGTGATGGGGTTAAGGCCCAGCGCACCAGCGGATCCCCTCCTCGGAAAGGGGGGAGACGCACATATTAGCGTCGTGCCTGTGTTACCTGAACTATCCACAATAACCTCTCAGAAGGTTCTACTTCGCTATGTTGTAACTACCGCTGGCGGCGTGCCAAGAAACACGACGGAAGCTGCTCTTTAATATAACTTAGCTAAAGCCTAAGATCCCACTGCTTCATTCTGCATGTATCTGTTTTTTTTGTGATAATAATTTTAAATGAATTTCAAGGAGATATTATATGGATTAGGGATAGAAAATGGCTGTTTTCCTTCAACGTCAAAGTATTTTTTTTATATTTACGTACAATTGATTAAAAAAAACATTAAGGAGCAATTTACGAACTCAAATATTCAAACATTAACTACAGGTTATTGCGGCCATATGTTTATAGGCAACCTATTGCAAATCTTTTAAATACCTCCTCAACTTAAGATGAATATCACCACAAAAAAAAACAGTTTCAAAATTAGGCAGTGGGATCTTAGACTATAAACCTCGAAGGCATCTGTTTTGATTTTCACTCAATAAGATAGTCGTCCATTTATCACAGGACCGGTTTCAATACGAGCTGGACCTACCAGGAAACCCGCCGGGTTTGCTTAATGCGCATGTGTTAAAGGCAAACAGGATTCTGTACAGGGTGTATCTGTGAACATTTACACAACTTTAACCAGAAACATTGGTAACGCTCCACGCTTTAAGAGGTCATTCATAGTTAACAGCGCCACCATTTGATTTTAATTTTGACTTACTTATAACTAAAATTTTAATGTTAAACCGCTTATACAGCGTAGGTATATATTTATACCAATGTAAAATTAATAGACGGCTGTAGCGTGTAGCCACAGTGTAGCGCACCTCGCATTAGTTTAGGCTAGTATATAAGTGTATTAGCTAGTAATTAGAGACAGTCTTTTAACGCCTCACTTGTCTACCATTGCATGTCAGGCGTAGCACGCAAAATTCATTACACTTTTTCTCAATAATATTCGTTGCGTTAATCTTCGTTTCAAAAAGTTACTAGCAAATTTTGTAAATATTTCTACATAGAGAAACAAAAAGCGCAAATATTAACATCGTATTTCGAAAATGTTTAACCGTTGTTCCGTTGCATTTTTCTTTTAACTAATGACTTGGTTGTTCCACGCCTAATTAAAAGCAACATGGCGCCGCCGCAGGGTTGACACCCTCCCGTAAATTAACATCTGTGAAGGATATTCCTATTTTTCCCTTTTTCTTAATTAATGTTATACCGAGTGAATGTTGCATTACTGAACCACCTAACTAAAGATGAGGGGCTCATCAGAGTGAAGATATGGCAATAATAATATTATTCTCTTATTACCTATTTCGCAGATTTGCACTGCTTTACCGCTTGTATGATGAAGATTGATGTACATTCTTCTACCCCAAGGTTGTATGGAAGAGATCGTATTTGTATAATTAACATTAAGTTCTGTAATATTTTGTGAAATAAAGAGTATCTCTAATTATGTTTGTTGCTCATTCACGAAAAAAGTACTTAGTAACTTACTTGATGAAACTTAACTATAATATAGCTTAAATATCATATTAACATATAGGCAACAAATCTTAAAGATAATTACAATGTATTCTCGTAATAACGTAGATAGCTAATATGAGAACGCCCCGTTGGTCTAGTAGTTTAAGTAGAGCAGAAGTGTTTTGAATTTTTCGGACATAGGTTCGTGATCACCAATCCGCATTAGGCAAGCGTGGTGATTAAGCCTAAGCCCATCATAGTAGAGTAAAAAAAAAACTTCCGTAACAAGTGTCAGTTGATTAACATTTTCCCATAGAAAATATTATATTTGTAAATTCTCTGATATCTATAACACAAGTACGCTCAATGTACGGAGTATGAGATGTTTTGTGAATTTATTTTTTATTAGTTATTATATCTTAAAAATGTTGCATAACACCTCCCTGTTAATGCCACTATTTTTAACCAAATTAATACAGTCATGTTTAATTGTTTATAGATGAATAAACAGCGAAGTTATATCTTTTACGTGGGAGGTCTAAAAATATCCACAATAACAGGAATACCACAATACAGTTAGCATTCGGCTCTGCTCACATAGATTTTGTTCTATCACCCCTTTCAATATTTATGATCGTAAAAAAGTTATTTGTCATGTTCTATCTCTGTCCATAAATTATTTCATCGGATGCGGCGCGAGAACATAATTCATTGAGTTTATTTAATATTTTTACCATGTTATACAAAATAAATAAATAACGATAAATAAAATACTGAGGCAATAATTCAAACCTGGTTCCCAAACCTACATTTTTCCTTGTACTATGGGAACCAGAAACAACGAAGATATCACAAACACCCAGACCTAAACATCTGTTTCATCAACATCACAAGTCATTTAACTTCTGATAGAATTTAACTTTTGTGGAATTTGTTTCATAATTTCTACCGCCTTAATTAATTAAATATAACAAGATATCTTCTAACCGAAAAGACAAAAGACTTGTGCGATGTAATCGACATCGTAGCCGTCCATCCATCTATTGGAAGTAGGCAAGTATTGGAACTAATAGCAGAATTAAGTCCTGAAACGAAGTGAAGGCAAGCCATAAGTAAATAAATAAAATAAGACAACATCATATGCATTGTCCTTGAGTATTTTTTCTGAACCTGATAGCCGTCGTTCATAGTAACTCGCAACACCAGGAGAGTCACAAGTGCTTCTACCAATCTTTTGACCCCCTTTCCCCTTGATTGGGCGCCATTGCGTTTAGTATATAGTCAAAGTACCTACAGTTAGTGTTTAGGCTTCGGCTCCATTTCAATGCTGGTAGGCACGTCTCACGCTCTTTCATAATCCCGTCACTTGCCAGGGGAATTAATCTCAACTGTCCCCAAAAGGGCAATGTTTACATGTGCATTTTTCGTAATGAAAAGGCGTGGTTCCGGGTTTAATTAAAAGAAGCAAGGCGGAGGTCGCGCGCGGACCGCTGGCGTCAACGGGAACAAATGTGGAATTTATTTGTTTGCTCTTTTTTTGGGGTCCACTTAATCATGTTAAAGGAAATTGTTTAAAATGTGGCTTTGTGACAAAATAATCAAAATTTCGCCATAGGAGAGCTTGCTAGCTAGACACGTGAAGCAAAGCACTGTGTTTATCTGAATTTGTGAAGGCAATGAAGGCCAAATCGAGGGACAAAGAGTTAAAAACGACTTTTCTAGTGTTGTGAGTGTCAATAGACGGCGGCAATCGCTTACTATCAGATGATGTCTGCTCGTTTGCCACCTGTCACATAAAAAAGAACTACGTATTCAAAACGTGCAGCTTATCTCTCCATATTTTCACTCACCGCTGTATGACATAATACGGACAAAATATGCCTGTTGTGCGAAAA
Source organism: Cnaphalocrocis medinalis (assembly GCA_014851415.1). Taxonomy (NCBI): domain Eukaryota; kingdom Metazoa; phylum Arthropoda; class Insecta; order Lepidoptera; family Crambidae; genus Cnaphalocrocis; species Cnaphalocrocis medinalis. The sequence continues at coordinate 7,567,930 of CM026299.1, read as the reverse complement.
GAGCCACAACCAGGATTAGGATCATTGTAAATTGAGTGACTGATAATTCCTGTAAATGTTGAGTAAGGTCACTTTCATTCTAACGTGAGACATAGGTAATGTTTGATACTCACAACGACATGTAAGTAAGGGCGGTAACTTCTCCCATACAAATTAACTTGTTAAATAAAGAACATTACCATTAAAGTAAAAACTCCTGTTTTTCAGGTAGTGGTGTCAGAACGAAATAAACTTTCTTTGAATGGCCTTAATTGCAGCGTTTCTTTGTCTCCTTTGCAGACTGTTCTTTAGAAATGAAATAAAATATGATCGCTCTTTATTCGCGGCGCGTTTTAATTGCTCAGCTCTGAACCCCCTCTCCCCCTCAGCCCTCTCACGCCTCTTGTCCTCCCCCCAGGCTGCAGAATGGTTTATAACATCCTGTTTCACTCATCAGGGATATCGATTTTTATTGGTTTACCAACGGCATACTTTACATGTCGTTAACATACATACAAAGATCACGCAATTCAAAAGATAATCACTTTTCAACTCAATAACCTTTTGGGAACTCTGATTTTGACGGACCAAAGTTGAACAAGTTAGTGATCTAGAAAATATGCTCTGTTTTCATTTTACGGATATCGGAATTTGGACCTCCATCATAGGAGATAGCCCGGGTGCTACGCCACCACTGAAATTTTGAACTCAACTGGAAATTACACGCTAAGATAAAAGAGAGAGAGAGAGAAAGAGTTATATAATGAAAGAGAGAGAGAGAGGGATTCAAGAGCTTACAATCTACTTTTTGGATCCGTACCTTGTTATTTACGTAAACCGTTATTACAACCTTATCTAATTGTGGACTTGTGTTTATGTTTATTTACATTTTTTTTGTTATTTGTACTTATTTTCTATGCCATTAATGTATGCCATGTATGTGTCCTATCTATTTGTTGTGTTGTAGGTATTTTGTCTGTGGTCAATAAATGTTTACTTACTTACTTACTTATTATATTTTACGAAGTGAATGAGGTTTTACACACCAACCAACATGGCACCCGCCCTTCCCCAACGCATTCTAATTGCGAGAGCTGAAGGCGAGAGGACTGGAGGGCCCCTGCACCTCTCTGCTGTTGCCTTACAATTTCACCCCGACAACTTTATATTTTTATTACATTTTCATCCCGCTTTACGTAATATTTGTGCGCGGTTTTTGAACGAGAAAAGGTGACTGGAGCGAAAATAACATTTTAATGAGTTTATGTAGGCTTACTACGGGCACATAGTGTTTTTCAAAAGATAATTATTAAACTCGCTCTCTCGGATTAAACACATTATTTATTATGCTTCAAACAAAAGTCCAATATTTTTTTATCCCAGAGTCATTACAAAATGGGCAAAAAGCCATCGCTTCGGATCCCAGGTATGCATGGAACATGATCTAATCCTGAATTTTAATAGACGTAATCTGTTATGATGATGATGACGATTCAAAATGACCAAATAACTTGACTAATTCCAAAAAGTTGTTCGAAATGATGGGAACAAAATATAGGATTTAGCTAAAAGAAGTTACCGCTACAGCCTGTATTACTTTTTTCGACGAAACAAGAAACGTACACAAAATTGGATTAAGTAACAAGACAACTAAATTAGTCTAACTCTAGATTCCAAGAAGACGTAAAACACTAAAAGTCTCAGTGAACGAAAATAACCTTAGCAAAAGTTGTGAGTAGTATTTTTATCACTCTGTGGCAAACGTGATCTCTTGAGCCCTCGACGGCAAATCGGATACCAATCCGGATCATTTCTAAACACCTAGATACGATCCCTTACAGTTGAGTTGTTGTGGAACTAATAGTAACTTTTGATCCTGCTACGCCAATATTTGTCTTGCCTATCGGCTTCAGACGATGGACAAATAAAAACATATTTCACTGAGTGTTAGAGATGCCCGTGTAGTCGATGATTGTTCCCTAGAATAATTGAAAGATATATTAGTTATGATACTAAACATTATCATACATTTAGAGCTGTGGATTATAAATAAATAAATTGAGACAACATCACATACATTGTTCTGGTCCCAAACTTAGGTTTTCCTTTGTGCTATGGAAACCAGAAACAACGAAGGAACCACAAATACCCAGACTCAACACAAATATCTGTTTCATCAGCAAACATTTGTGTCGGTGCGGGAATCGAACCCGCGACCCTTACGTCTCAACCGGCGCTCAAACCATTGCGCTAAACGGGTCGTCTACTCTATTATGTTTAAAGTGTTGGTAATGCAAAGGTTGCATTATACACCATGTTGCATTTTCATTTATTGTTCGAGAACAAATGAAAGTTAAAATTATTCATATTCATATTCATAATTCTTTATTGCACTCCATATGTTACAAAAGGTGGTAAAAAAAACTGAATAGATAAGTACAATATTTGTTGTAATTTATTTTCAAATAACAAATGAAAATGCAACTTGGTGTATTCTGTTAAATTTTATGTACTTATCTATATAGTGATTCGATATTTTTGCTAAGTTTGAACGCTAAGGTCATTTTGGCTCTGGCTGTAGCTGCTACCTATTGCTTCGACCAGCGCTGGCTCGCACGCAGCGGGTAAAAGTTTCGTTCCGCTGAATGGCTGTGTATAGGCGCGTCTTGTTCACGCGCCCCGCACGTTCTGGCTTTGATTGCTCTTATCTTATCAATACGCTCATAAATCTTTCATAACTTAGGTAGGTACTGCAAATATGATTATTTATTACTTGTGGTCTTCGGCATACCTACTCGGCTCCTCACTGTGATTTTTTCTTTTTCCATATTATTATATATCTAGGAGAATATAATATCTTTACTGTAAAAATTGTTAATTGACTTATTTTGAAAGACATACAATGTAAACGTTTTAACCATTTTGCCAATTTCAACACATACTGAATTACTTATAGCTACATATTATGTTTGTTTTTGTATCAAAGTGTAAAACTATTTCCAATTTGAATTGTGATATCTCAGAGAGTTTTCTATCTTTCTTTCATCGATGAAATTTCAGCATGCTAACGGAACCCACATCAAATCGAGCAAAAAACTCTGCGCCCAGAGACTCGACACGTCACATACGACGATGTGACGGAAAGAAACGATACGTCACAAACAGATGTGACGAGATGCAAAGACACCGAGCACCTGCCCCGCCTTCATGTAGATATCGCCCAACTTTCGGAGCAAAATTGTAATTCGGCTGTTTTGTTGGAACCAAAACCTTCACCCCCTCCCTCCCCACGGATGGGGGGTGCAAGTTTGGGCATAGTATAAGGGATTCTAAAAGCAAGACTTATTGGAGGTTTCGCACTGCGTCCGATCAAAATCCGATCCGATGATATTAATCTTCGGAAATCTGTTTTTTTGTTATTTATCACTAGTAGATGCTGGTCGCCCTCACTTCGTTTGGGGAACTATTTTTTTTAACCTCTTCAGCCAGAGAACTTTCATATAAACTAATAACCAAATAATTTAACTAGTTTGTCCTTACTTTTTTTTGCTAAATTCCAAATACTCAGCTCTATATATTGAAAATGCCATCTAGTGCTTTAACTTTTATTAAAACATGGTTCTTGCAGCTGTGAATAAAAAAAACATCAATCATATTAAAATGCCACTCTTAGCGACCTCTATTGCGGAAACTATTCCTCAGTATGGAATGGCTGGTCATGTTACTACTGAATATGTTTTCACTGTGGTTTGGGCTTCCACCTGTGAGTCCCAGCCTTCTCTTATCAACGGTTCGTCGTGTTCTTTATGGCCTAAATACTTTTAAGACTTGAATGAGCGGGAATATTCCGTAGCGTTCATACTTTCTGTTTCGCTTCGCGGTACAATATTTTTGTAGATGTATGGCTTCGACAATCTCGATCGTATTTTGTTATATTCAGCTACGTAAATATATTGTTACCTAGTGAAGTTTTATAAATATGTAAGATGTAGAGAGAATCATACGGTCTTCAATGTATTATTTTCGGTCTAGTCAAGTACTGTATTTTCATTGGGGTGGGAAGGGATCGTAACAGTGGATAAAAATGTACGACGTTCGGCGTACGTTTTTTGGCCTATACTCAGAAGTGGGTACTGCTGAGTATAGGCCGAACTGAGTATAGGCTGAGTATAGGACTGCGGGCGCTAGTGATTCCGACACAGTCTACAACTAGAGAGGTCAATAACGCTAAAATTGTTTGTAAAAATAATGTTTATAGCATCAAATAAGGTTCTTATTATTATTCTTATTATAATTAGGTGGCAAAAGCGTTTCACCTCTGACCTGTAAGTAAATTTTATTCAAGAACGCTCCCCCCTGTCACCGGCTCTCGATAAACGGCAAATAAATTATCTGAACGCAGTTACCCAATGATTCCGATGATTTATCGACTTTTGCTATTGGACTCATAAATTCGCCAACTTTCTCCGCCAACCTTCGTTAAAGAACTGTCAGGAACGCTGTTGTTAATTGAAGAAGTTGGTCGTTTGAGGAAACAACTGGAGGCATTAATGGTTCTCTACTAAAGACGTTGAGGCGACAAAAAAGTTACGGTTCATTTGATGCGATAATCCCAGCTTGTAATGTTGTTATTTATTATGAAACTTGTGTTATACATAATATTAATATCATTATATTACTATTTTGTATCGAGTGAGTTGTCACGTGGAAACCTTGCTTATCTTGACCTAGTCTCAAAATCGATTGCGCTAAGAGTGCTATCGACGGGATCGATACATTGGCAACACAAAACAGCGGCGTTTATTGACTGACTGTGACACTGATTGACTTGACTAAATATGATTTTTTTACTTGACTTCAGAAAACTACCCTCACACTCTTCACATCGGAGAGTCCAATCAAGATTCCATTTAGCAAAAAAAAAAGTTTGGCTGACTTTTATGAAATCTTCTACAATAATTGCCTGGGTGTTTATCATAACGCCGAAACTGACGCTATGCGGCGACATTGCCTCGCCCCTAATCATGTAACTTTCTTAGTAAATATTCCATTGTTGGGAGTAAATAAAGCACTTTTCAAGGCGTGTGCCGGCAAATTGCTTGTCGAACGCCGAGCAAAGTGCGAAGGAGCCGTAATTATAGCAACGTGTTTACGCTTATATTTTCGCTAAAAGTAAAAGTAAAGTGGGCCTATATACTATCCCACTGTCAGGGGAAAGGTCCTTCCATCACAAAAATTAAGTCATGGCTACTATGATGGGATAAGGCTTTATGACCAAGTCTGGCTAATGAGGAATGGTGATCATAAACCTGAACTATGATTAAAAACTTCAGAACAAACTTGTACTCGATCCGGGAATTGAACTCAAGACCCCGAGATCACGGCTGCCCGGTAATTAAAGCACTAGATCGTCGGGGTGTTTCACTAGCAAAATTGTATACCTACTAAAGGCAAAAAACGAGCGTGTGGCCTGATGGTTAAATTTTGTTTGTTACACTATTCGAAACTAAAATAATAAGTATTTTTCATAACAGCTAAATGAAAAAGGCACCAAAATCAGGCATTGGCATTGACGTTAGGGAGTAAGTATCGCAACAAACGAATACAAAATGGCGTTCTCAAAATAAAGGACAAGCTATTTTTAGCGCCGCGCCGCCGCTCGTCGGACGTAAATACAGGTGACACGTACGTGACTGTTTTCCGATAACACGGCGTACTAACTTGAATCTGAGGGAGGGTACAAGTTATCATTGTTCTAAATAGTAGACATGACTGTCATATAATAAGGATTATGACAGTACGAGCGAGATTTTAAAGGGGAATGCCCAAAGTTCAGAATAGTTTTGGCTGAAAAGCGCACACCAATAATTTTATGCGTAAAATATAGTATATAATGTAATTATTGTTGTGAGGTAATCATCAGATAAGTAAAAGTCGGAATTTCATTTAAAAAACGTTTTTTATTCATCGTCATAAACAATTAAGACGTCATCCAGAAATTGCGCAGGTACTGCTATATTACTTTCATGGCGAGCGCATCCCAAATACCAGATCACCGACAAGACATGGGCACAGCATCCCACAGTTCCACGGCCTACAACACAATTGCAACAGTATTGTTGTATTGCTGCACAACCTGTAGGTATTATTACTGTTGATCAAGATCAACACCGATCGGATTTATCAACACAAATAAATGCAACCTTAATAATGTCAAAAACTTACCTCACGAGGTGCAATTTGACGAGTAATATCTTGTCTAATACGATCCACACGAGGTGTGGTATTTGTCAATGTGTGTGATCTTCTTCGTAAAAGCTACCGTCCACAGGAGATGCATAGTCATGATGACCAACAATTGGTGCACTTTGTTGATCTACAGAAGTAGGCTGTCTTATTTCACTCCAAGCTGCTGTCCAACAAGAATTACACACCATGTCGTCGCTTGTTAATACCTGTTGCAATGAAAAAGCCCATATAATCATATTGTCCATTGTAAATTGTTAAACAATCACAAGATATTACGATAATTATTTACCACTGAATTAATGCATCTTTGAATGAGATTTTGCACCTCAGCGATAATGGCGGGCGAGTGGTTGCGGAGGAAGCGGGAGCGGAATCCATGTTCAAGCCAAGGTCTTCAAGATTAGATCGATCACCGGAGTCCATTTTTATGCCAATTCGTTGTTTTACTTAATAAAAATATTAAACTCAATTTCAAAAGTTCAAAACTCGAGAGCTAACGTGAATTTACGTAGAATGACGTTTGACGTAAAACGAATTCTCTTTGGTTTGACGTATTGTAAGTGGGGCTGCCACTGCAAATATAACAATCGATACCTATTGAATAAATGAAACAGTAATCAAAATCGATTGTTTCAAATTATTAAAAAAAATACATTCATATTGTTTGTTGTGTACCTAATGGGTGTCCTGGGATATTTATTTATTATTATTTTTATTTTTATTGACTTGGTAGCCAACGGTAGACAACGGATGAAGTATCCTCATGGTATCCTATCCGTTGGCATCGCCATACTGGCCCGCAAGCGTGAAGCAAGGAATCTGTCACGACACTGGATAAAAAAGCGCGAAAGACGGTAACCTCCCCTATTTCTCAAGTATGGTAAACCCCCGCTGAGTCACTGGTACCCTCATTCACTGAAAAAACACAGCAGTTAGGCTGCTATTGACTTTTGGCTTGGTGACATTTTGGGAAATTATGAGCTGTTATTAATTATTATATTTTGAATAAATAAAGAAAATAACGCGTCCTTAGGTACTTTTATTTAGATCCTTAAAAATCCGCCCCCTTGAGTGGTGGTGCGTACTCTAATCGATAAGAATCGATTTAATTGACGTTTGGCTCTAAAATGGCAACTTAGCTCTGCACTTCCAGGAAAAGAATGATTCCTGTGTTAGTGAGCTCAATTCAAAACTTATTTAGTGTGATAAATTATTTTGGACTTTAGGGGTAAAACGAATATGTTGACAAATAAAAATAATTAAAAACATAATTTTTAACCAAAATCTTTTTTATGGGCGTGCTATGGCCATTTATGGGCATCGTGCTTTAGCCTTAGCGAGTTTTTAATAGCATTCGCGAGCTATTCGCCCATAGACACCAGTAATGCAAGACGCAATTGAAAATCAATGGTTTTTGCCTTCGGATTACCTGATCGTAAGCAAATGCTGGGCATTTATGTGTCACTTAAAAATATTCTGTCTTATTTATTTCTTTGAATACTCCCGGCAGCAGCGTATGGAATGCCCCCAACACCCAGTGCCGCATTGCCGCTCCATTTGTCGTCCACCGCCGTTCCAGTAAGATTTTACGATTTTGCAGCGAAAAGTTTGCCTTAGTTCTGTTTTAAAGTTTCGTTGGGAAACGAATTGAGTTTATCTGGACATGCTCGCCTTATATGTAAGGCGCAGAGCATGTGAGAAAACTTTATATCTTAGTTAGTGGAAACTTTTTCTATTGTTTTCTTTAAATTTTAATTTATTAAATTCTTGACTTGCTTACTAACATGTAAGTATTCAGCACTGACGTAGCGTTCGACATTTTCGACCAATTCTCATACGATTTTATATCGGGAAAGCAAAGTTCGCGTGTCTACCTGGAATATACAGGGTGTATCTGTGAACATCGCTTTAACCACGTGTTCTACTAACCATTCTGGACAACATAATTTGTTCTATGAAATTTGCATTAAAAAAATCATCTTTAAATACAAAGGTGGTACCGTGACTTGATCATTTTGTTTGGGTAGTCAAAAAAATGATCGATGAATTTCGAAAAGTTGTTGAACTAATGTTGTTCAGAATGTTTGATAAAACACGTGGTTAAAGGGATGTAAATGTTCACAGATACACTCTGTATATGTAACCAATATTCATCGACCTTCTCTCTTTTGATGGGGAATATTTCATCCCTATAATTTACCCTTGAAGTATTTGTACTAATTAAACAATAAGGGTGTATAAATCTAATGGCGCCCCGAACGCCTTAAGGCACGTTTATCAAAACACCTCATTAAGGTCACGGGTACACGGCATCTACATGGCGGGGAGGCGCCGCGCGTGTGTACTGTCTCGCATTCTCGTGAGAACTTCCCAGAATAGTGATGTGACAAAAACAGCGAAACCACCTTATACTTTGGAAAAGGTTCCGAGAAATTGTTATCATAATCATTTATTTATTTGCACAAAACATGGTATACAAGTATGTCATAAAAAAGTAAAAAGTAAAAATTGTTCACACTTATTCCTGTCTATTAAGTGTCTTAAAACGTCTATCGAAGAATTTTAATATAGGCGTCAAGATTTCAGTCCATAAAGGTGGCTGATCATTCTCTGCCACAAAAAGTCCTAATAGGATTATTTCGCAACAAGTTGATTCCGCACTGATTAATTGCATACATTCAAACGTTCCCCACACCACGGAGGCCTAATCGGGGGGCAAAGGGGTTAAAAGGTTGGCAGATAAGATAAGATAATCATTTATTGCCAAAACTGTGTATAAAGTTGGTACATTCAGTGTTAGAATCAACAGTTTGTCCGTTGCGGACGTACAATACATTAAACAACGAACTTGGACTTCACTGGTGATGCGTTTATCGCCACCCATAGGGTCTCTATCGTTTACCATCAAGTGATCCGTCTGTTCGTCTGCCATCTATCAAATAAATAAACTGATCTGCCCCATCACTAGAGAGGGACCCACATCCATCGCGCTCTTTGAAACTTTCACTTAACAAATGAGTTAGTGCCCTCCCCCCGCGCGAGTTATGGGCCGAACCGCCGCAATTAATGCCAGACTCACGTACGGATCACTTCTTCAGTTCCCGGCGAGGTTCTAATGAATCAAATTAGTTAGGATGGAACGCGCCGTTGTCTTTTTGTTATGATTTAGGGGGCAGACGGGGTTCACCTGATGGTAAGTGATTACCGCCACCATAAACACCCGAGGGCACTTTGCGAAGAGAACAGACGGCCGCCTTTGAGTGGAGGCCGCAGCCGTGGCAGGTGGACCGACGATCTAGCGAAAGTCGCGGCAGTCCCTTGGATGCGGGCGGCACAGGATCGATCTGTGAAGAGAACGTTTGGGGAGACCTAGGTCCAGCAGTGGACGTCTATTGGCTGAGATGATTATGATTAACACCCGAGGAGCCACAAGTGCGTCGTCGACTTTCGAGTGTATTTTCTCATGATGTAACATGTCCTCCCACGGGTAAAACAGACAATGGGTATTTTTAGCTAACCTTGACACAGGTAGATATTGTCAGAACCCAAAAGTTGTGTTACATGCCGCTTCAGCAATATGCCAACGCAACTATTGTCAGTGACAAGGGTCCCCCGATAGAGAACATACTGTACAACTCTAAAATTTCCACAAACATGGGATCTAAAGGCAAGTAAGTAAGGGAGTACTATACGTACTAGTAGCTTGGCTCGCCGTAGCTATCTACATGTCTTCTAGTAGCTATGTTTTCTAGTCTTTTTTCGAGTAAGAATAAATTGTTGAATTCTCTCAGATGCGAGCTACCGACCCAACCGCTACGTTCAGCAGTAGAAGGCGATGAACTGATTGTTTTTTTTTTACTTAATTTTATTTTTAGGTATCCACTTCTTCAATTAAAAAAACTTCAAAAGAATAAGCTTCCCGTGAAAAGAGTTTCCTATAAAATTATAATGAGCAGTATTTCCTTGTTTAACGGTATATTATTTCTGTGTTGACATAATTGCCAATTAGGAGACTAAAAGTTCTTCTATTTCTTGCCTACTGCGAATTTCTGTAATATTTTAATTACATTAATTAGTGTTTAGCACTTTGTTAAAGTTAGAAAAACATTGAGTATTTCATTTTCTTACAATCTAATAAGTAGCATATTACAGTTAATATTCTTCTCATAATATCTCCAGGGATTCGAGTTATACCTAAATCCAATGTTCATAAAACACAGGGTCGGCACATTATTTTTCAGAACGTCTAAAGAGAACATAACCTGGAAATTTATTAGGTCGAGCCAAGAGACTGTGGTGTAGTTCATATTTGTTCGTTCTTACATTTTTGTAAGAAAAATGATGTTAAAGTAGCCTATTTATTGTCTCACTGCAGGGCACAGGCCTCCATAAAAAAATTAAGTCATCGCTACTATGGTTTGATTAAGCTTAATCACCCATGTGCCCTGTGGCTAGGGGCGTTAAGAATACAGCCAAGGTATTCCCGGCCATCTCTGGTTGAGAGCTATGAACGACAATGGGAGGGCACTAGTTGACGATCACATTCGCAGGGATAACACGATCCTGTGCAATGAGGAGCTGATTTAGAAAAGAGAAAGAGCGAGTCATTACGTGATCATGGATGGTGGGTAACTAACCCTTTCCCACTTACAGTACAGCCACGTATTCCCAACTGTTGTTTTCTGAAAACTTACCACTTGTCAGCATCAAGTCCTTGTTTACGCCCCTGGGTTCAACTGGCAAAGCCTGATTTTGTACGTTTTTTGCTTATTTATTAGGTATTTTTGTACCCCAATCCACTCAGACTCGGCCGTTTAGTGCTTCTAAGGTCTTTCTTAATACGGCGCATACATTTACAATATAATTTTAATATGCAATCAGCAGCATACAATGGGATCGCAAATATTTGTAACCTCATATTAGGCCTGCTTCCCGATCCGATCGCGAGGAAAACATCCCCGTTCTTGATCGTAAAGTACAGTGGTACATTCTCGCTCTGACCCGAGGGCACGCCAGTGTTGCTACCTTACAACTTGTAGTGCTAAGTAGCACTATTTTTACACCTAGAACCTTTTAGCATTATTTTGACATCTTATTAGCACCCGCGCTGTGTTTCGCCTAGTGATTGAGGGTACCGGAAGCCCAATCAGGGAAAAGGGCCCAGGGACTAAACTACAGTGCACTTGTGATTCTTGTGTTTTTTAGGCGATCCGTCTGCTTGTCTGCTGCTACTTATGGCATAAAAAGCGTGGACTATGATGATAAAGCAAGTACACGAACTAGTTTAAAAGAAATATGCAAATTTAGCTTTAAAAATGGAATTTTAAACGTCAAGATTCAAGACTGTTGGTATAAAATTAGGAGCCGTCATTTAGGTATAATAATATGAATTTTGGTCAAAGAAAGCTTTTTTCTATAATATAATTGAGAGCGGACTCCTTTCTAAAAAGCCAACAACGCATTTATTGGAGATCATGGGCGGCGGTGATTACTTACAATCTGGTGACCGACTTGCTTAGACCGAAACACACACATGATTTGTCCAGTGACATCTATAGCTCTTAGCACTACATTGCCATATGATATGGATCTACTTTGAAAAGTTTTTAACAATCTAGCACCTTATTTTAGGGCATTCAGCACCATTTTGTGATAACGACTTGGCAACACTGGGGCACGCCTCTATTATCTGTTGTTGTTCCCAAACTTACGAAGCGGTAGATAATAACATATCTTTATTTCTATGATACGGGTGAGAGGTGGATTAGGGACGTAGAGGTTAATCTTATTGCTTTGTTTTCGGTGGACTTTTTATGCACTCTCGATAGTACAGGACTAATGACTCGATGGGGCATAGTGGTTTTGCACTCGATAATGTTTACACTGAAAAACATTGTTGGATTTTTTTTTTGTTATCTTATCTTATCTTATGTGATAGGTGGCAGACGAGAAGATGGATTACCTACCGTTAGTAAGCGATTGCCGCCGCCCATAGACACCTGCAACACCAGTAACTCAGTGTTGCACCTTGTCATACAGCTACGGGAAGGTTCTATGAGGAAGGAACTTAAAACAATCTTACATCAACTCATAATCGTATTTCTCTCAGCTTGACACCAAACTGAGCTGCTTAATTGAATGCTGAAGTGGCAGTTACATTAATCCTGGGTGTAAAGTCGTTAACATCGCAATAACTCAACGACATCCGCTCAATACGCGTGGATATTAATACATTTTATCATTGCTTGTTCATTTTTGAACCGAGTAAATACAAGTGGTAGTTGCTTTAATTTATTTATCGTTTCTGTTGTGAAAATCCTGCTTTTGTTTTATTTCATCATCATCGTCCAAATCATTCAGAGCAATAATGTTGTCCAAGGGCTTTGGTAATTCATCAAAAATCTTTTCGACTTTTACAAAATTAATAAGTCACGTAATTAACTTTTAAAAAGTTGAAGAATTTTTATACGAATTTCCATAAGTTACATAATGAATGAATGTTGTTCAGTATGGTTGGCAGAGAACGTGTTTAAAGGAATGTAAATGTTTACCGTTATACCATGTATGTAGGTACACAAACAGACTTAATTAATTAATTAAGAGTGTGTAACTACCATCATGAACCGTGAAAACATTTCGAGGAAATTATACTGTTGAAATATGTGTGTTACGCCCAAAAACCTTTCCATTTAAAATAACATCTCAGTTGATAAAATAACACCTTAGTTGATATAAACTTGGGCTAAAACATCTCTGTACCATCTCTAAATTCTTGATAACTGGGCATCTCAGCAACAGTTGCATCATTCGAAGGCGGAATTTACATTGGTCGGTAAGTCAGCCCGAATGCGGGACTCCCCGTTCCACCCGTGTGAACCCTTGGGAGTGGACTGCATGCGGGGAGCAGCATGCAGTCACTAAGGACCTTCAACGCCACCTAACTGCCAGACTTACCAACTCCTGGATCCTGGATGTGACGAGTTCGGAGAAACAGATCAAGATGACGATCACGTGATCATGATTGACTTTTGATTGAGCAATTTGCGCGATACCTCCGTACGCATTACGGCATAGTTCTCTCCAATGTAAAGACATTACCGGACGGACAGAGGTACCAAAAGGTCATGTGGATATTCTTCAAGCCACTAAGCGATTCCACCTATACCTTTTTTCATCAAAATTGTGCAAATCCCCCCATCTTGATATTTTATTCATTGAGTAGAATTCGATGCGTTCACATCGTCGCGAGATATCAGCGTTCGTGACGTAGAGATGTATGGAAATGTTATTTTCACATTCGATGTTTCTATAAGAATGATTTGAAGAGTCGAACAAAAGTCGGTTTGCTTAGTAAAATAAGAGACAGACAGACGTACGGGAGAGACACTTTACGGATAACTATAACGAAGTTTTTATTATCAAGCTTAGCTAGAAGAGTCGAATTTCTGTGTATACTCTTTAAGACAAGAAACTTTGACTTATCTGTCTCTGTGCCGCAGTGGATACTGGATCGTACTCTAAAGCGACGGCTGTGCTAGGGGTCCGATAGGGGAGTTCAATCCCCGAGTCAGGCCAAAATTTGTACTTGCGTTTTTCTGTTTCAGCTCGTTCTGAAAGATGAGGGTAAGGGAATAGAGTGTGCACCTCAGCACTATAAATATCCTGCGTCGATGGTTGATCGTAGACATTGACCGCTATCGGTTAGGAGGACATCTTCTAAAAAAAACTATCGATGTTTTTAGCTTAGTCCCCCACCCTACTTCCGGGCACGATAGTATAAACAACGCGCCAATCTGAGTCGACGCATTTCTACGCCCTAATTCTGGCATAAGCATGTTGTCGGGCGAGGATCTATAAATAATAGCCAACTGCGCGAAGTAGCCCGCGGGTGGATCCGTCATATTGTTTATCCTAAACGGATTTGGGACAGATTGCTCACAATATTCGTGTTTCTTGGGCTTCTTGCTGAGAGGGTCTTGTTCTACATAAGTACTATCTTAGAAACTGAAAGCGTAAATAGACATCTAAGGGATTAAGTTCTGGAACCTTTTGTGAAATAATTACACCTCTCCAACCAATTCAGCTACGGCCACCGATGTTAAAGGAACCACAGACCCAGTATATTATTATAATGCTCAAATGTGTGCGCAAACACAGATGCACTCTCTATTCCCTTACCCTTTTAATTCGATAGGATACCAGGGTGATACGACTGAAAACAAATCGGGCGCAGGACGTAATTTCCGACTTTCAGACATCGGACTGGCACTGAGAATTTCAGAAATTTGCAAATTTTTGGGAAACCCCCAAATCCGGAATCATGGTCTAAGAGTACCTTGGGGTACCAAGCGACAGGTTTGGACGCAACAATTACTTGTTAAGATGAGAGATAAAGGAACTCGGATCCCAACATAATCTTAGTAAAATGAGTCCGTTAATTTATTATTATTATTTAATAATCTTCCATTATTAAGCACTATCCTTATTTAGGCAGGTTATATGCGTGACGTAAGTGGCTCCCTCTGTCCCGGGTAAATAAAACCCTCGTATCATTATTATACCCCGATACAGTTTCCACGTAACGGATCTAGTAAAATAGGGGAAAGTAGGTTAGCTCGAATTCTCTTAATAGTTACGAGGGCACGTTAGCGTGCCTAGTTATTCCGTGCGGATAGTTCGACTTTTTCTCTGTGTTCCCACACCAAGATGTTTGAAGTAGTAAATTACTAGTACAATAAACTTCTAATTGGTATATTGCTGAGCTCTTGGAGTTGGCTCTTGCGGGAATGACAAAACTATTTTGTGCCTAAGTTTTTTTAATACAAAACGGAGACAACTGTTAGGCTATCTCTTTTTTGTTTATCGAGACCATAGAATTAACATGTTTAAGAAGAAGAATGTAATTCGGTAGGCGCTACCAAAATTTTACGCACATGACTGTGTGCGTAATGTTAGTGTAAATGCATGGATAATTTTGTCTATTGATGATACCCACACTTTGTTGATCTGTTGGTCTTTTGGTAGGGTAGCATCCTAAGTATAGACTCGATCAAAGGATCGAGACTTGGTTTTTAAGTATAGAATGGGCATATTTTTCTTGTCATGTACTGTGCACCTAGTTAGCGCGCCTCGCCACGCTTAATATCGTATGACTAAGCACGAGGATTAGCATTTTAATTGGCTGTTGTGCCTCCCTCGTCTACCACACGCTCCTGTTCCACCACCGAGGGGGGGGGGGGGGGGGATGTAATGTATGTGAAACGCTTTGTTAAAAATTGGACGCGTTTGCTGTTTTATGGGGTCTGCTAACAAATGGTTGCAAAGGTGAGGTTGTTACTCGTCAATCTGTTAAAGCTGCTATTGAGCGGGCATATTGATGCCTGTATGTATAGATATAGCTCGATGGAAATGCGCTTTCCAATCGTGAGTTTGGAGTTGAGTCGCACTTTAATACGACTGCTATTAGGTTCTGCGCCTGATCCCACGTCATTCGTGTCACTATGGTGTCCCACTAAAATACTCCTTACCCTCGTAAGGGAATAGGGAGCACACACACTTAAACTTTAACGAATCCTTGATCATACGTGACTGATCGTTATGTGTTATTTACCTACTGTTCTCTGGCTCGGCCTCTCATACCAGATCTTGGCCCCCAAAACGAACGCCACTGTGGTCGATCCTGCACTAGGCCAGTCAATGTCTTGAGGCTCTTGTAGATCGGCCTAGGTCACGTCGAGACTCGAGAATTTTGTGAAGGATGCTCTCGACCAGAGTCGACGGGTGCACCAATGCCCACTCGAAAGTTTCATTATCGTCAACATTAGCCTTTCAATACTTGGATTCCTACTCAGTTATCTATATTTCGCAATGTTTTATGTATTTTTGTAAACATTTTTTTCTCTGAATATTTCCTCTCGCTTCAATTGCTATTCGCGACGTATCGCCCGCCATATCACCGTGATTGCGCATCGTTGCCGGCTGTCGTCGGGCGGCCTTCGATAGGGAAAGGCAAGTAATTGGACTTTTGCTAAAGCGGAAAATAATATATTGGACATGTTGAGGTTGATGCTATTCCCGCATATTGGTTATTATGCTCATTTCCTTGAATGTCAGCAGCAGTGAAGTTCATTCGGAGACGCGTTTTGATAAATAATTTTCCATGTATCTTTTTTAACAGATATTTCATATAATCATTGTCTTTTCATATGACCATTGATAGTTGAGTATTTAAGAGTTACTTATATGTAGAAGTATTGTGGAGGTAGATTTTCTTATGTGTTGCTGGAAGGAACAGACGGTTCACGCTTCACGATTGGCGCTGCCTATAGGCATCCACACCACCAGTGGCTGTTTTCTTAAAGGCTTTAAAGTTTAGCTCAGGTTGTCAAACATCATCGTCACTTAACGAAATTTGTGAATTAAAGAAATTTTCGAATTCAAATTGTTAATATCAAAGACAACAATTTTTTAGGCAATTAAGATTTGTACTTAGATTCTATAATATCTCCTTTTGTTTTAATATGACCAAAACGTTGCGTCTAAATTCAAAAACAGGATACTACATAGGTTGACACAACAACCCAAAATGCGATACCATTTAGGCCGGCGTTGCCCTACTTGAAGACTCAATAGTTTATTGCTTTCCATAAGGTAATAATATAATGCCTTCCTCCCAATTATCATCACTACATTTTTAGCAATAGAAAAAACCTAAATTAACGTATAATTTTTGAGACCCTTGTGAATTAAAACGAATGCTATTACAACTGGCTGAAATAAAAACAGAGCCAAGTTAATAACAAGAAGCGTCATAAATGATAAGTGGGCGAAATCCGGGAGCCGCGGGGACTCCGCATTTTACATGAGTGCGGATATTACGTGCGCTGCGAGCAAGCATCGCGTATTCATGCTCTTGCGTCTCTCGCCAGCCTTGTAGAGATACCACGTGGATCCATTTCGTTGCGACTAAAGAGACTAATACAGCATTTGAGACATCGACGTTAATTTATTGGTCATTTACACGAATAATAAACAGTGAGGGGCCTAATACTCACCCTTGGGGTGCTCCCATCAGTAAAGATGCTCTAAAAGAGTTAGTTTCATTAACATTCGCTTTTTGACTTCTATTGCTTAGCTACAACTGTTGTAAACCTAGAGAGTTGATGTGAAACCGTAATATTAATTAACTGTGACTTCATTAATCATGTTTGGTAATTAACACAGTCAAATGCTTTTGGTAAGTCGATAATTGGTCTTGCCTGTCTTTGAGACATGCAGAAACTTTCAGTTTACTTATATTAAATTAAGAAATTCTAGCCATTATAATTAGTTTTTAGGCTAAACGTTTTGGTTTGTATTATAACCGAACATTGTTTTGATGCTTGATGTATGAAGAAAGTCTCAAAATAAAAAGAAACAAATGGTAACCCTACGAAGGACGAGCGCGATACTCAGCGAGATGTAGTGCACACGGAACATGCAGCGCTGCCGTACACCCGCTGCAGTTGCACCTGATGTACAGTCGCCTGCATAACAGCACCTTGCCACAATACTATACCTTTCGTGAACGAAAGTAGAAGTCACAAGTTAACTAGCTTTTATACCAAGGTACCTACTAAATAGCATAACATATTTATACATCCGACTGTATTCTGTCCATCAGTCAGATCAGTTTTTTCATATTATAGTTGGGATAGTAGGGATTGACATAATTTGAGATTTCAATGAGTCCACAGAGTCCGTGCCAAGTGTGTCCATAAAAAGAAAGTGAGTATCGAGCGACACAATCCGCTGCAGCCGTCGTTAGGCCTGGCGCCGTGCCCACCGCCAGAGCACGGACAACTATGCACAACACCCAGATACTGAGGGCCAATCTTAATTTTAATTTACTTTTTTTCTGGTGCTTTTCTTGGGCAATACACGCGTACAAGTCCGCTTGTGACCACGGCTCTGTAACGCAGCCGAAACATCAAGTATAATTATTATGTGCTTAAAATAAACGTCGCGATAATTCCCGTCTATAATAATAGTAATACACGAACACTTCAAAAAGTTTTCAATAAATAAATGAGTTCACACAACATCATACATTGACCTGACTTCCGTACTAAGTATCTTAAGCACAAGTGTTACAGATCTCAGACAACAGAGGATCACAAATATTATAATTCTTAAATACATAATATAAGACACTGAACAAACACAAGTGTTGATCACATGACTGTTTGTCCATGATGGGGATCGAGCCCACGATCTTTGGCGTATGAGGCAGGGTCACCATTTAACCAAATGCGCCATCCCACCAGTTTGTACGCAGTTTAAAATAAATGGAATGTTGGTTGGAACTTACTTAAGGATTTAAGGTAATTTCTCTCCAGGGCCAGCGCTGGGTGTAGAACATATCGCTCAATATAGATAGATAGATAATACGTTTATTCATACGCCTTGTTAATATAAACTTTGTATGTTGTCTATTATATACATATAAGTCATCTTTTTATAAAAATAGTTATTTGAATCTTAGCCTCTATAAGCTGAATACCCTAGTTAAAGCTAATAAGCCAATACGTTCCGTTACACTCAGACTAGTTTATGAATGGAGAACTTTTCTTTATTTATAAGGAAAGGAAATTGGATTTCGATTCTGCGAGTTTTTCTACGAAGTTTTATCTTGAATCGTAATTAGACAGCACTCGGCGACAAAAGTCGGAGGAACTTTAACCTAAGTTAAAACCAGATCTATTTTTTCGTCATAGATGGCAGACAAGCGGACAGATCACCTGATGATGAGCGTTGCAAGCAACGTATGAGGCAGGGTCATAGACCAAATGCGCCCAGTCAAAAAGATGAGGAGTATATAGAAGTTAATATCTTTTTTTTTATTTATATTGGCATTTGGTCATCATAAAACTATTTAGATCTAGGAACACGAAACAGTGCCAAAACGTAATAGTATGAATAATTTAATGTTACTAAACTAGAGCTTGTTCACTAAATATTTAATTAGGTACATACTTACTAACAAACATAAGTTAAAATGAATTCTGCAACGCAAGTTCCGTTCAATATGTATACGTCCGGATTGACTGGCCGGATGGCGCATTTGGTGGTGACCCTGCCTCTTACGCCGAAGGTCGTGGGTTCGATCCCCACCCTGAACAAAAAGTGTGATGAACACTTGTGTTTGTTCAGTGTCTGGTTATACGAGTAGGGTGAACGCTCCAGTAGTTGACCAATTAAGGCAGATTTCGATACAAAAAAAAATTGTTTACTAAATATCTACTAGAAATTTTGACTTGATTATTTTTGTGTACATTAAAATTAGTTATTTATCAATATAAACTCATGAAATTTTAATTTAGTTTTACCATTATTTTATTATTAATTAATAAATTAAAATTTCAGCTAATGCGCCAGTAGTTGTCCAGAGGGATTTTACTAGCGACTGCTCTAAATTCTGATTGGTTGCTAGGCTGATTAGTTTTGACACATCAATTTGTAACCAATAAGAACATCTGCTCGTTTGAAAGCTTAATATCGGCGCTTAAATTGAAAATGGTCAACTACTAATGCATGGTCAACTACTAGAGCACTGACCCTATATGTACTATTTTGTGATCATATGTTGTCTTATATCTGTAACACTAGGGCTTAACCTACTTAGTACGGAGTCAGGTAATGTATGAGACGTCGTGTGAATTCATATTAATAACCTTGCAATTACACCAACGTTTCCAAGATATAAAAAGATACACAAAAGAATCGATGGGCTGGGAGCTAGTTATGCGGAGTTTTATCTGGAATGTAATTAGAGGCGCGCGACAAAAGGCTAAGTTAAAGCTTAAGTTAGGCCGTGAACGATTCAGCCGAGTCGAGGAACTTAGGTGTCCTGTGAACTGCGGCGCTTACAGGCTTGATTGAGCTTTTGTGCTTTTATGAAAGGGCACAAAAGCTAAGGAAGATTGAAAACGTTGGAAATCAGGGATGAAGATTAATATGTCACCGTGAAATATTCTGAATTGTCAGTTGACCAATTTTCTAAGATTTTTTTTATTGATGGCAGGCGAGCAAAATAATCACCTGATGGTAGGCGCTTGGCGCCGTCCATTGACACCTGCAACTCCATTAGCCAGAGTCCCAAGTGCACTGCTAATCTTTAACCCCCCCAATTAGGCCTCCGGTACTCTCACTCACTAGAAGAAACACAGCGCAGGCACTGCTTCACGCTGGGCTTCTGTGAGGATGTATTACTCCGGTCGAGCGGGCTCATTCATGCCGAAGCGTGGCTCTCCCACGGCTCAAGTTGATTATCTTTCAGGAAATAACAACCGGCTTTAAAATTAATTATCTTAAGGTGTTTGGTTTATTTTTAGATAATAAAGGCCTGAGAAAGGGACAAACTATATATAACGTGTTTAGTAAAGATACGATACGATATATTGCCGAGCGCGTAGGTCAACTCTTCGATTACACATCGCCAGTCCGCGATAAACGACATTGAAGTTAAAGTTCAGACTTTAAAAACTAACATCAAGGTTCAAGTTATCATGGATTCACATAAATAGGCAACTTCAAAGACCAGACAAAGTTCAATCAGAACACTGGAGGAACTTAGAACGCTTGCGAACGAACTTGTGTCGTTACAGCCAACATCTAAGGTAGCGGCACAAACTTCAGTTTGTAGCTCTTATTCCTAGGAGGTACAAGAGTCAAATTTGCTATACGTGTTCCGTGTTTCTGCTGTCGTCTGCACCGGCCTTTGGTCCGAAGTTGTTGGTAGCTCTGGGACCGAAGAACTTGTCCTGTATGTAATTTAGCGTCTTATTGACGAAGGTCGATACATTTCCTTGATTTGGTTATGGTAGTTTTCCTGTATCGTATCTCTTTCCGTTTCCGCCCCGCTCTATAAATCTATTCTTAATATTAGATATAAAGGGAGAAGATTCATATTTTAGGATGTTTCTAAGAACTAACCAAATACCTAAACTAAGGAGGATTGGTGAGGTCACACACCCAAGCTATGTTCGAATAATTCGAAACTTATATTTTGCTTGACCCGGAAATCGAACATAAGACCTCGAATTCAGAGATAAAGGCCTGTATAACTACTAGATTAACAGGGCGTTACCTACGCGTAATCCCAAGATATATATTTTTTTATGATATAGGTGGCAGACGAGCCGACGGATCACCCGAAGGTAAGCAATTACGCGCCGCACATTGACACCTGCAACATCAGAGGTATCACAAGTGCGCTGCTTACTTTTTAAGCCCCCTTCTTTCCCGGATTGACCAGAAAATTATTTAATTCTCTCGAAAAAACAAACATACAAATTAAACTACTTTAGGCTGTATCGGATTTGTAAAAATAAACATTAAAATAACAAAAATCTAAGTAAATAGTTAAAACACAAACAAAATCGTTATTATTTGAAAAGCTTCCTTAATAGAGAAAAAAGTATTTTGATTTGTTTTCCAGGAGGAAAACAAATAAACGCTCTTTATTCCCATTAATCACTACTGTAAAGGAAGGACAGGCAGACAGGACTGACGTCTAACTTGATTAGCTTTATAGGAATTTGGCATTGGAGTAATGTTTTAAAAATATCCTTTTTTTCAGGTGAAAATAATCACAGTCGCTATGCAAGCCTTTTAGTTAGTAGTAGTACTTCGAAAGTGTGTTAAGCTGTGGGTCCTCCACTTGGTCCACACATACACACCGACACGCAGACATACCTACAGTTTTTTGCTGTGCGGCTAAATTATACTAATTTAAGAGCTGTGAATTTTGTGTAGCAAATAAATGTTGACGCGCGAAAATAGGAAATTGAGAGTTATTTTTATACGCATAAAGACTGTTCATAATCAAAATAATGAACATTAATGTTAAAACGTCTCTGAGTGCGCCAGTAAGATGCGATGAGTAACTCTCTAAGATGAGTAATGGTAGCTAAGAAACGTGCGTGTGCGACTGGCGCAGGGCTTTGCTGAATGTTTTGTTTCGCTCCCCCGTATCGCTTAATACGGTTAGCTCAGCCACCATCAAACGGTCCAC